>CABFOQ010016064.1:9288-44253 GCA_900660455.1 Gephyroberyx darwinii | reverse complement strand
AAGGTGGAGGCGACCGCCCGGGAACTGCCTCACCTGGGACCGTGACCAATAGCTCATCGGAGAGGTGGGGCGCCTGGTCGGAGTGACCTTTGGCCACCAAACGCACCCTATAGGAGAGGCCCTCCTTTAACCCCTTCAGCATAAAGTTCTGAGAGCCGTTCACATACTCTTTCTGCCACTCCTCTTCACCTTCACCTGCAGGGAGGGACGTTCATGAAGAGAGGCACTTTTGAGGGTGGGAACACAGCTTCAAATGGGCCATGGGGATCATGCAGAGAAGGTTTTATCATTGTGAACGAATTGGATGAAATATCAGCTACTGGCATGGGATTACACTGCAGTCAACGCTATCTATATTAGAGTTAACTAAATCTATAGTTCATGTTTATGGAATTATGGAGTTCTACAAATAAATCAGGTCTACAAATGAGATGTGGCAATCCTAATAAAACTAAAAATGTGACTTAACTATGAAACGTATTTGACTTGATGATCACAAGATTATATTTTGGATAACAGCATTTGTTAAATTATTGGCATCAGTTATGATAATCCCTGCTTGAATGAATTAAACAGTAGGTGTGAGAGAACCATACAACAAAAGCAGAGTATGCTTTTTAATCCTCACTGCAGGTGGAATAACACAATAGAGAGCACTTCAATCAAATTTAATTGGCACAAGAGAAAGAATATTTGTGCTGCTTTGTATAATGATCGTCTGTATAAATTCAAGCCAGCTTGTTGTGGGAAATACACACAGCTCTGGTCAATATCAGGATTGAGTAATTAGCAATCCAACTACAGT
Organism: Gephyroberyx darwinii; assembly: GCA_900660455.1. Taxonomy (NCBI): domain Eukaryota; kingdom Metazoa; phylum Chordata; class Actinopteri; order Trachichthyiformes; family Trachichthyidae; genus Gephyroberyx; species Gephyroberyx darwinii. Next base: position 43,448 of record CABFOQ010016064.1, on the reverse strand, counting down.
CTTGTGTATCACATCTGGGTCACATTTGCAGGAGCCAGCATCAACATGACTGCCAATATTTCTATACACCTGCAAAAGCCAATAATGCAGTAGGAGTCTCTTGCCACCTATGTAGAACTGTCAGAAATAAAGGTATATGGCTTACTGTTGTCTACTGTATATTCTAGATAAACATTTTTCTCCGGGCCCCAGTATTCCCAACTGATCAGGGCACCGTCCTCTCCCAGCGAGGAGCTAACGTTCCCAAAAGATGGAGTCGCAGGTCGCGCTGAGCACACAAGAGAAAAGACAACCATAAAGCTTGTTCTGTAGGTCAAAGGATGAATCAATACGTGGCAATCAGTTGCTCCTTTGTGGTCCTAGTGAATGCTTGCCCATAAAAAATAGAGAGCGATCTACAGTTATAAAATCTTTGCTCTCACAAGTGAAAACATTTCTTAGCATCACTGAATCTACACCACATAAAATCTCGTAGGAGCACCAACTCTTCAATTATCCTACACCTATCTGTCAATAAGCCAAACAGTTTCAAATCGAGAGAGTGAGCCAACAAAAGAACACACAGAGCTAATCAGATAATCAGATACGTGGTATACTAAGATCACAGCAGTATCGGTACCCTTGTGGTGGGGGTGGTGTGGAGGAGACCGTGCAATAGGATGGGATGGTTGGGTGTTCCCTGTAAACAACACGGAGAAGGGTAAAGACCACACCACACATACACAGAGAGACACAGCAACAAACGCAAACCACAGGCAGAGATACTGCAGACGGTGAAGTAGTTATAAACAGGGCAGTGTATTCATTGGCGTGCCAAGCAAAGCCATGCCATACACAGGGAAGCATCACCAGACATGGACAATCATCAGCAGCCACCATGGAAGAGGGGAGAAGGGGTCAAAGTCGCCAAAGGCACAGTGATTAAATGCAACAGAGTTCTTTGAAAAGACTCATCTAAGTTTATCACACAACATCAAAAGGACACACGTCACATTGCGTCTTTATCTACGTGGCTTTTAATTTTGCCCAGCTTTGAAATTCAGCACGGCGTGTTGGTGGGATGCACGGTTTCGTCGAGGCAAAATCGTTCAAGGAAGAGGAATGCATGCTTGCGGTCGACTTTGAAGCTAGTTGTATCTGTAAACCATGCACACTCTAGATATCACTGGTACCTGTGCCCACATCTACTTCAAGCTGAGGTATTAGAGCTTGTAGAGGGAAACAGGACACAAAGAAACAACAAACAGGACAGGGGTCATTATAGGATGACCCCCCTCCCCTATGTCACTATATGCATCAATGGACCTTTGTGTGGTCATGCTATGTGAAGTAATAGTGGAGTAAACATGAACTGATTCGAAAGGGGATCAATTATGGGTCACCTTGTGTAACAATGCAACTGGATCACAGTCATGTTGTCTATAGGCTCTCCAATGATGAAGAGCTCACATATATCATGCTACGGAAAAATACTGTGCAACACACATCGGTAGACTCAATGGGAACGTTGTACATGCACAATTCACATGACAATAGTCTGACTTAAAGGGGAATTCCGGTATTTTTAAACCTGGGCTCTATTTGTACATATTAGTCATTTATACCCCATAGGTACAAAACGTTTTGGACACTTCGTCAGACACTTCGAATAACAATCTGAGCCTGTCAGTGGCAAAAACAAGCACTTTTAGTGGACGTACTTTGATTGTGCGCATTTGCCCCTGCAGATTGCAGCCATAGCAGCCTGTTTTGCGACTGGAGCAATTCCAAAAAATTTTGTACCTATTTTGAGGTATAAATGACTAATATGTACAAATAGAGCCCAGGTTTAAAAATACCGTAATTCCCCTTTAACAGTAAACACAACAATGACAGAACCATGCTTCACAAAAAACTGTTTCGATGTTTGGAGCAACGTCCCTCAATGTGAAACATACATATGATATATAGATAAATGGCATGTTTGGACCATCTTACCTGAATCATATAGCAATGATTCATACTGACCTACTGAAGCTGTCATCTAACTGTCATCTGCAAGAAATGTGAATACTATTAAGGTCATTTTCTTCTAGCCATCTGTATTTGAGGACTTACCTTCATCCATGATGGTGACAGCTTCCTGTGAAATGGCTGGGCCTGCTCCCTTGACTGTTTTCGCATTCAAATAAAACTTGTAGCGTGTGCTGTACTTGAGGTTGCGCAATGTGAAGGAGGTCTCATTGGCGGGCAGCGCCAGCTCCTCCACTGGGCCCAGCTCATTGGAGTTATTGACTATAGAGGTGGAGGATGGGTGATAGGGAAATGGGCCAGTGGAGTGATGGGATGAGGTGGAAGTGGGGTGGAAGTGGGGATGTAGCAAGATAGGTTAGGCGAGGGTGGTAGGTGGGGTTAGAGTCATGAGAGAGTTGGGAGTGAAAGAATTAGGAGTAAAGAAGTGTGGGGTTCAAGAGTGACATAGGTTGATTCATTAATTTGTGCCATTGTAATTTAGGGAAAATAACTATTTTTACACTAAATCCTAAATCTTTATATTCTGTATACAGTACTGCATGGTGATGGCAAAATACAACATACAAAAAGAGGACATACAAAACTGCAGACTACATGAAGGAAGGTGACCCTGGCAATTGCCTTATGAATTAATTCAACACTATGCAAAGGTATATTGTTACTCTATCCAAATGCAGTGCCATGCCTGATATAGGTGCAATAGTACAATCCAATATCTTGCTGTGTTATACCCAAAGCTCACCTGGCTGATATCTGAGGGTGTAGCCAGTGAGGCGTCCATTACGGTCATGGGGAGGACCCCACTCGAGGGTTAGAGAGTCCAGGTTGGGGTCAGTGATTCTCAGGGAAGATGGAATACTTGGGACTGCAGAATAGACAAACAAATCATAACTACTTAGTTCATCGCCATAAAACTACTAGGATTTCTAAATAACATCTTTATTTGAATGGTCATCGAATGGTCAAGAAACTGTCAAAGTCCAAGAGGTCCTTGAGAGGAATATTTCAATTTGGATGCAAATGCAAAGAAAGAACATAAAAAGGAAATGTGCGCCTTTTCCTACCTCCCTCGGCTGTCTCAAACTGCAGGGTGGTGCTGGGGGGGCCCTCTCCCTTGCCATTATAAACCCTGATATTTAAGGAATAGAGGCTGGCGGGGTGCAGGCCAGGCAGCATGCCGTGGCTGTGGTTTCCACTGAAGGTCAGGATCTGCTTCTCCACATGATGGGGGTTGTGTTTGTGGAGGCCGCGCTCTCTCCAGTAGTATATCTAGTAGATACAATTAGAACATAAACCATGTGTTGTGTGCATGTTACATAGGGTAGGATTGTGCATGTGACGCTGTATGGGGTGCATCATACCTTGTATCCCTTGAGATGTCCTCGTACTGTTTTAGGGGGAACAGAATTCCAATGCACCTCTGCCAGAGAGCTGTTCACTGTCGAGACCCGGACATTGTCTGGCGGTGCCACTGGCACTATGGGATAGACAAGAAACAAATCACAACAGTAAGCAGCTAAATAGGGAACATACTGAATAAATACCATACATAAGAGTCAATTCAGGCTCTGCTTTGTGTCAGTACAACTCACAGTCCTCTCCTGAGTGGCCATGAATAATAGCAGGCTCAGGCGCAGCTCCATAATCATTCAGAGCTTGAACTTTCAGCTCATATGGGACGAAGGTGGGCGTTCCAGAAACCACAAACTTGGAGACGTTAGCCACGGACACAGAGGTCCACTCCTTGTCCACCTCCTTCTGCCTCCACATCACTTTATACTGCAGCCCTGGACCATTGGACTGGAGGCTTGACAGTGGCTGGAGAGGCGAAGGGTTAAATTGAACTCCTTTCACAATTGACTACTTGTACAGAAAATGAATCATGTGAATATTGGTGGGCAATAATAAAAAGAGAGAGATGTAAAGACAAAAGCAAGCTCAGAAGGCCAGGCAACAACAAAATAATATCTTGCTTCATATTACAAGGACACTCTCTTTGTTTCCTGGATAACAACAAAAGATTAAAACAAATAGCCATATATTACTTTCTCACCTTCCATGAGATAACAAGATTATCATGCTCTGTTCCATATCCCTCTACACCTGTAGGGTTCTCGTCTGGAGCTACGAAATGATGACACAGCAAAACATCATAACCCTGAATGGGCCACAGCAGGAAACGCATCAACATGAAGAGTTTTATTCCAAAGTGATGTATCCCCCCAAAAAACTGCTGCCTACTCCTGATGATTGATGGCATGAAAGTAGCATACATTATGAGTTGCTATTTAAGTTAGGAGTCAACTTGAAACAATTTGCTTACAAAACAGTTTATGTTTTTGAGAAAAATCTTTTGCAATCAATCAACAACCATATAATCAAATGATTGATTGAGCTTCTACCTGCAGGCTTTGTCCTGTACATCTTGGAGGGAAAGCTAGGGTGGCTGAAGCCCACAGCATTGAGAGCCAAGACTCTGAAGGTGTAGTGGACATATGGGGAAAGCTTGAGGTAGGCTGTAGTCGTGCTTCCAAGGACCTCGGTCAGATTATGCCAGTGACCACGGTGGTGGAGCGAGTCCTCATACTGGATGAAAAATTCTGCAGAAAAATGATGCATTTAGAAAGTGACATGAATTGTTGAGCAAATATTTAATAGAGACTTCCATCACTGCATAACTTATTTTGCTAGATAGATGAACATTTTCAAGCTTCTAGGATAAATTACATCAACGCTGAATGTCATTTAGTGACAATAGAGTGAACAATATCCTTTAAGGTCCTGAGACAACTGTATAAGACACCACCACTGAGTTGTTGGTTGTAAGACTGAAGACATTAGACTGAAAATTCAGTCTAACTGCTCTCTCTCTCTCTCTCTCTCTCTCTCTCTCTCTCTCTCTCTCTGTCTTCCTCCATCCCTCTCTCTTTCTCTCTCAGGCTTTAGAGTTTCAAGTTAATGAGCTTCAGGGAGAATTGGGAGAAAGCAATGTTAGGGTGGGCTCCCTGGAGAAGATTTTGGCCCAGAAGGAACTGCAGCTGTTGGGTTTCCAGGAGAAACGTAGTGCCTTGCAAACAGAAAGAGATGAACTGCAGGGGGAGCTGCAAAACCTGAAGAAGCAGCACTGCACTGCCCTGAGAGAGGCCCAGGAGCAGGCCCATAGAGTGATGGTGAGTGTGGAGACATATGGAGTCTGTTTGTGAGTGTATAAGTCATGATCTTTCTAATGTAAAGTAACAAGGACCCTCCTTTCAGATTCAGAAGACGGAGTTAGAGCAGCGAAACAAGGAGTTGGTTTTGGTTCATCAGCAACAGATCGAGAAGGTCATAAAAAGTTAATACTGAAATACCGATTCTTGAAACGATATGCTCACAGTTTAAATAATGACATTATGATCCCCCTGGCTTTTGTGTGTTCAGGTTCATAATCAGGCTGAGGAGGAGAAAGCAAGTGCTTTGAGAGACCAGGCGGTGTCTCTAACACGCCACATTGAGTCCATACAGAGTTCCATTCAGGTCAGTGTGTTTTCCTGAACATATGTGGCCCCTGCTACCACAACATCAACCATTTCGGGGACTCTTAAATCCAAAGCGCCTTGCACTACCATGAGTGCATATATTTTTTGGCATGGGTGACCCCAGTGGGAATTAAACATAACCCTGGCAGTGTTATTGCCTTGCTCTACCCATTGTGCTACACACTTTTTAGGTAAAACCACTGTTTAAGTAATCTCATTGCTAGTTTCTCCTGTCCTGACAGCTTAAAGAGGAAGAAGTGAGAAAGCTAAGGGAATCTCTTGAGCAGCAGAAGGAGGTGGCAAAGAAGCGTGAAGAGGAGCTGTATGTAGAAGCCTTGGAGAAGGTACGTATAACCCCTGCATACAACTAATCTTTTGCCTGACAAAGAACTACACAAACATCTTATCATGATTGCATGGTACATGCACTCCCACTCAGGTTCACAAAGCAATAGAGGAGGACAGGAGAAAGTGGGAGGCAGAAAAAGTGGAAGCTGTGCAGGTGCATTGTGGGATGCTGGAGGAGCAAAACAGAAAGAGCCTGGAGAGAGTGAGGTGTGAGTTGGAGCGAGAGAAGAGGAATGCATTGGCTCTTCAAAATAAAGTGGTGGAACTGCAAACAGTAAGATGTCTATCAATCTTGGCATGTAACATTACTACTGTAGATATAACAAAGAATACATTTACCTCCTCTGTCCTTACATGTTCCTCTTTCCATCTGTAAGAAAGTGCAGGAGTTGGAGAGTGAGGTCTGTGTGCAGCAGAGAGAGCAGGAGTCTGTGCTGGCTGTGATGTGCAAGTCTCTGAAAGAGGAGCACCAGGATGAGCTGCAGAGGTTGCACAGGCACAAGGAACAGGTGCAGGAAAATGATAGATATTCTCAAGATGCATTTGCAGAAAATTTACAGGACATGAAGTGATGTTTGTTCTGTGGTCATAGGAGAGTCAGAGAAAGATATTGAGGCTGGAACAGGCTGTTCAGCTGGCAGAGGAGGAGGCCAACAGGCTCCGGATGATGCTGGAAGAGAGGGGGAGCAGACACAAGCAGCCCACAGACAGGACAGAGCAGCAGCTCAGGCACTGGGCCCAGGAGCTGAGGGCAGAGTGCCAGCATCTACATCTCTTACTGGAACAGAGTGGAGCCAGATGTGCTGTGCAACTCCCTCACAGGTACGCTTTCCTGAACTGGCTTACATGTATTCTCTGATTCAGAAAGCAGTCTCAAGCGTAGCATTTTTAGACTTTTTTTAAAAACTTTTTGCTGATCTTTTATTGTGCAGTCCTACAGTGGCCGAAGCACTCAAAAACCTGCAAAAACTGAGAGAACAGTTACAGCACTGGATTAGTCATCTGCGCCAGGAGATTGATTCTCAGAAACAAACCACTCAGCAACTCAGTCAAGACAAGGTATGTTTACTATGCATGTAGTAATATGAAACACACTAAATGTACACATTTATACAAGTTTACAAATTCATATCTGTTTTTTCAGGAGCGAGAATTGCGCATTCAGAGGGAACAGATGGGGATGGAGAGAGACCAGGCTTTGGACACTCTGAAGGAGCAGCTCATTCAGGTATGAATGACCTTACAATAGTCACACAATTTGTAAAGCTCATGTCAACTCAGCACACAGACACAAACAAAAAAATCCATGACAGCATCTGTTATACCTGATCTCTTTTCTGCAGGAGCACATTGAGGAGTTAAGCTGTCTAAACTGGGCTCAAATGTGCGAGGGAGGGGATGAGGGGGGAGGAGTGGCGGCGTCTCTCCGCAGGCAGCTGAAGGCCAAAGACCTGGAGCTGAGGCAGGTCCAGAGGAGCATGGGTCACTGGAAGGAACAGACAGCTGCCCGTCTAGCACGCAAGTTTGAAGAAGAGCTGACAGCTGAGCTGGAGAGGTAACACACCCAGTGTGGATAGTGCTTTCCTCAACCTGAGTCAAAGTACAGCCACAAAATTATTGCAACATTTTGTTTGATTGCACTTTGAGCAAAAGTTGCACATCATCCCTGGATTATAATTATGGAGCAATATCTGTTTGCATGCTGTCTCATGCTGTTTGGAAATGAAAATCAAACACCTTTTTTTCCCTTCATAATAACGCACAATCCCTGTACACCTTTAGGATCCACAGAATAGAAATCCATATCAACAGCTGTTTTATTTTGAAATGTAAGTTCTGTTCTCATTTTTGCCATCCCGCAGGTGCAAGGCAAAGTTATTAAAGGGCAGGTAACTGGTTTCTATGTCTGAAGAATAGATGAAATACTAACCAGCTCTCTCATTGTCCTTACAAAACCGTGATCTCACATGAACTCACTGTAATATGTTGTTTGCACCGTAGATGTAACACTACTAACCATACATGTGAATAGATAATTCCTTCATTCCGTTTGCAACTAACAACCGTTGAAATCTAGGTTTGTTTGTATTCCAGGAAGACATCAAAGGCACGAGAGGAGAGCCAGGGGAAGCTTGAGAAGCTTGAAGGAGAGATGAGGCTCGTTGCAATGGTAAACCATGCACCATGGGCCTGCGGGAGCATGAACAACAAGCTCACATAAAGAGATCATTCCAGGTTGTTCCTATTGTACTTAGCATTCATTTGTTCATTGTTGTTAATATCTCCACCTGTGTCTCCCATCAGGAACGCAATGACTATGGGGCTCAGTATTCAGTCTGCTATCCCTCCCTCCATGCTGGGGACTCCGCTGCCTCCCCCCCGGCCTCAGACATGGCCTCCTTCAAGCTTCTCCGTCACCTCCAGAGCAGGGTCAAGCAGCTCCGTGCTGAAAATCAGGCCTACGCCTGCAGCCCCTCTCCTCTAAAGATGATCCCTTTGGGTTTGTCTGGGTCCTATCTTGAAACAGTGAGTGCTTTCTATTATAGTGGATAACAGTTTGTACTTTAGTACCTTGTATTTACTTTAAGGCCAGGGACTCATTTCTATAAAGGTTTTACTGTCAGATTAATGATCTTAGAAATATACACGGACAGAAGTCCACATCGTTGTCCTTATTTGTAGACCCTGAACTTGACAAGAAAACGTCCCCAGCTGCTCTCTGTGAAATGTGCTTGTGAAAGAGGTTTGAGTATTGATATAGTGGAATATATTTTGCATGCAATATATTGAAAATAGGAAAAGCATTGATCAATGACAATTTGTTAAGGATGCTTACAGTGCAGGAAGCTGAAACCTGTCCACACACACTCAAATTCCAAAGGCATATGTAGTAAATGGATGGAAAGTGTGTATACAGCATATATTTATAAACTCCAATAGCACAGTAAACAACAAGCATCACATTAAATGATCCAATTATCCTTTTCAATGGCACAGCACTTTTGGATCCAATTTGAGGTACTCCCTCAATTTGAACTACTTTCCTACATGTAAAGTCCCAAATAGTTGTAAACATGAAAATGAAAATGAAGCTATTGTAGATGTAGCGTAATCATTTCCATTTGAATATTATTATTGTGCTTGTCTTCATAAAATCAGCTAATATTGGTGTTTCCAACCCAGATCACACAATCTCAAGACGGAGCCCGGATTCAGAGCCACTCATCAATCAGCACAGTCCTGAGTTGAAGACACTGAACCTCACCAAAGGAGTGCGTGGGAATGCACCAGCGATATGATATACTATAAATGCAACTGAAGCATTTTTGCTGACAATAGAGATTAATCATTCACTGTAACTTATGTACTTCTCCATGTGACAGAAGATTGACCAGCAGGTCACAGTGACAAATGGTGACACTACAGAACATTTGGCCATTAAGTTCACATTCCTCTGCTTTGAGATCGTCACGTTTAATTGCTTAATGTTAGACTGGACTGAGTGAATGAGTGATGAACTGAGTCACCCCACTGGAGATGAAAGATCATGTGAGCTACACCCATCATACAACAGCCTCAGTTTTCTTGTTTGTTGTGACCGTTCGCTTTTAACAATTCATGGTGTACACTTTTGCAAAATATATAATAAAGAAAACAATGGTTTAATTCATGGGGTAAACTGTATTCATACTGGTAACTGTATCATGGAATAAACACATGGACATGGCAACATAAGTAAGATTTTATTTCAGACAAATATAAAGTCGTAACACTCAATGGCTGGTCATGTTTTTGGTAAGGTGCATATGAAAATACAATCAAATCAAAAAGAGGATGCATTTCCATGACTTCATTATAACATTATTACAGCTCACAGAAGACTGACTTGCTTAGCTTTATGAGATGATGCACTTTCCTCCAAAGCAAACAAGTACCACTGTATGCTGTAGGTTACATATCCTCCAACAACTCAGCAAGAAGCCATGCTGTCTGCAAATGTGAAAACAAGGACAGTTAGACAGTCAATAGCCTGGTAGCTATGCCCGAAAGCTGGGCATTAAAAAAAAACGTACAAAAATCAGGTCCTGCAGTCTGACGTTGAACAAACAAGCTCGCATTTATATCAGTGTGTTCTCTAGGCCAAGCTTTGGCAAAATACAAATCATACCTACTTATTTCTCTAAGTGCAAAGACTCCACGTTGGCTAGGCTAGTTTCTGTAAATCATATGAAACTGGTTACGTAAGGGTTTCTACACATGGTAAACCTTTTCAACAGTCTTGAGATCCTGACAATGGCCTTAAAGATTTAACGGAAATGAATAAGAAATATCAAACAACAAACAGACTGAAGCCTTGTGGTCCCTGCTATTGTTGCACCTTCTGTGTAATTGTTAGGGCTCATAGTCAGAAGACCAAAAACAAGTGATTGTACAGCAAAGGATGTGTTGCACAAAATGGCCAATATGGCAAAATATTCATGACGAGCCAACATGCCAAGCTGACCGACATACGTGTATGGTCTAACGTCTGACTATATCTGCAGTCTTTTCTGCTTAGTCATGTCTTTTCAAAGTGTCAACCAGAACTACAATTCCATGTCCTCCTCGCCAGAGTTGTGGGCCCCAGGAAAGCTGTACAGCGGGGGGTATGTGTCCCCAGGGGGGCTCGTGGGGCTGAGTGGGCTCTGAGGAGTGGGAGACGGGCATGGAGTTGGGGGCTGCCGACATGCTGTCTGCTGTTTACGTTGCCTCTGTAGTGAGTCCTTGAGCCTCCGGGACAGGGCATCCTCTGGTGGCCGCCACACCACCAACTCCATACAGGAATGGCTCCTGAGGATACGAGAGAGAAGCAGGTGAGACAAAAAGTAGGATTAAGGAAAGTGTATAGCTCTTAAAGGAAGAAACTCAAAGAGAGACAACAAAGAGAGGAGCACTTACACAGACTGGGCTACGGTGTGGGGGAGGATGTCACTGATGCCGCGCTGCAAACCCTCCCTCAAACTGTCAGACATCACCAGCACTGGCCGTCTTGGGGCTGGCTCTACATCCAGATCTTCATCCTCATCATCATCCTCCAGTGTTATTCTATGATACATCAAAATCTCAGTATCCACTCAAGGGTAATAATAGATAAGTTCTATGACAATAACTATACAGGATGTCTGAATAGTCTGTAATCACTGGGATCAGTAACACCACATTTATTTTCTTGTTTTCCCTGCAAACACTAGTTGCCAGGATGGCTAAGTGGTTTAAGGTGCCAGGGCTTTTGGTCTCCAAATGGAGGTGCGGGTTTTAATCTGACTTCTGACAAGCAGTTCTTATACTAGTTGGCAGTTTCCCTTTGATTCCAGACTTTTCACACATCTTGTATATTGCACATAGATTCTAGTATGGAGGGTCTCTGGTACATAGCTACACTATAGTCTGAAAGCTTTGTATTCCTCACCTATCTTCAATCTCCTGAAGTCTCCTCTGAGCTGCCTCTATCTCCATGCAGGAGCCCTCTGTCTCTGGACGGGGCAGGGTGGAGGAGGACTGAGGCGAAAGCAAGTCCTGAGGCCCTGGGCAGGATTGTGGAAGTGCAGGGTTGGCTTGTGCAGACAGAGGAGGGCAGCTCTTCACTGGAGGCCAGTCATGGCAAATGCTGGAGCTGGAGGTCTCCGAAAGGTCAGATTCTACCTCGACCATCAGCCTCCTCTTTTTGGCACTGCATCCTCTGAGGAAACAGAAAGATACATATTTTAAGTCTTGCTGTGAACACAGCAAACAAAGTCAGATGTTCAATAAATGTGCCTCCTTTGCATCTCTCACTCACTCATCATCAGCTCTCCTCCTATGCTTCCTAAGGCATCGTCTCTCCCAGCTGCTGTGAGACAGTCAAACATTATAAAAACCCATAGCCTTCTGAGGATACACTTGATACAAAAATTTAGATAATTCAGAGGCCAGTATGATCGCAACATAATCCAAACTCTGGTATATATAGCTCTGATATATTTGTGAAGTGATCCATTAGCCCCATATGACCCATCTGACACTCACGTATTAGAGAGTGCTCCTCTCTGTAGGTGGCCAGAGGTACTTGGAGGTCCAAGGTCAATCCCCATTTCAGGAAGGCTTGTGAGGCCCGAGAATGAATACATAGCTGGCAGAAACCCCAGCTCACCGCTCGTGGGGCTAGAATGATGCATGACGAGCCGAGGAAAGAATTTGAAGAGACAACACTGGAAGGTAGTGGACGAGTAGATAACTACAGAGGATTTGTCAATATTCTGGAAGTAATGATATCAAGAATACATCGAGTGGGTTGGTAAAAATGTTTGCTGAAAATGAAGTAATTCGTGTTATGGCAAGTGACACAAATAGCGAAGTTAGAAATCTCCGGTAGCGTGGAGCCAGTTTACAAAGAAAGCTAGTTTGTTTGCTACCAGGCCACTGTGGCTCGTCATTAGGTTACGAATACGAATACTATACGATTGCACGGAAAATACCATAGGAAGACGTCATCCTTGCGTTGAATAACACATTTGCAGAGTGGCTTCTTGAAATTAGCCCGAAACGCCTGCAAGCCCGACCTGTGCTACTGACCCGCCCCTCGATGTTTGTGTTGTTGATGTTCTGCTGGTTTCATCAGTTCGCACTCTTTTCATTTTGCGTGTTCCCATTAGATGGTATTGAACTGCGTTTGCACGCTCAAAATTTCACTACCCTCTATTTAAATACAGCCTTCAAGTAGCAAAAAACGCCTAAAATACCATTCACGTTGTATGACTTGCTTCAAATATAAACAGGCTAACATTAGCTATATGAAAAAATGAGTCGCGACAGAAAGTCGTCAAGGTTTTACAAACGACATATTCGTTTTGTTACGTGGTTTGTGGGAGTTGTAGTTAATATGAGCAAGCACGCCAAGCCATGTCGCTAACTCTAAACACTGGCCAAGGCGGAACAACAGCACGGTTAACTAAATGTTAAAAGTTAATGTTAATAGCACTTCTTCTAGCTCCATAGTTTACACTTTGCAGTTGTTTTCCCAGCGCCAGCGACAACAGGAAGTAACGGCATAATTCAAAGATTGTGTGTGTTTGAGAAGATGCACTCGCTCGCTGCCTGCCTTTCCTCCTCTCAGTACAACCAAAGAGTGTATATGGCTGAAAATATAAATCTCTATTTGCTTCTTCCTCTTCTCGGGTTTACTATCTCATACCCACTGCTGTTTTAAAGGGGGCGTCGTGCTTTTTCATCGTTTTGTCGTCGCAAACAAGTTATGCGACAGTGAAACACGTGACTAGACCTTTTTGTGTACTTGTTTCCCTAGTCAGCTGAGCTCTGATTCTTGACGCCGGAGTCTCTCTCTGACGCGGTAACACACATTGCTGATTGTAACAAGACAACAAATTAAGCGTTACTGCAGCAGTGGTAAACGGTTAAACTGTTTAAATATGGGGGATCCATTTTTAATTTTATAGTTTATTGAAATTTGTATTCCTGTCTATTTCATGACTGCTTTGCTCGTAATTAGTATCTCTAGGAGCTTTTTGATATCACTGTTTTACGGCATGCTCTCTCTTTGTTGTTATTTAGTAACGTTTCAGCAGCTGGATCCGTGGATTAGTTTTGGCTCCATCCAGATCATCCAGAATGCACTCTTTGATCATTCTTACAGGACTACTGGCTTTTGTCTCCAGCACACCATGTGGTAACTATTTACATCAATCCAAATATCACCTCATTCAAGAAAAAAAAATACTGTAGTTTTTCCTTATAAATTGTTAAAGTTTTGTTTTATCAAGTATTTAACCAAATCTGGCTATTCTCAAACTCTGGGGAAGTACCCAGTTTGCAAATACACCAACTTACTGGTCTGGAAATTCAATGATTTTGCAATTACCTATTTCATCAGTCTGAGTAAGCTTGATACGTGTTGCTCAGCCAGAGAGGTGGTTGTGCAGTTGTTATTTAAGGTATTGCTTTGTACAAATTACCAGAATTGACTGAGAATGGTGGTACATTTTTAGTCTTAGGTGTCAAGGGTAGCATATTAAGGAGATAGACTGAGGAAATTGATACTTAAATACATCAGTAGACATTCTTTAAGTTATTAAGTCAGCATGTTTTTTGTTCTTGTTGCATGTGACTGCTGATGCAGCAATTCTGGTTTTGCAATGCATTGAAGGTTGATGTTGGTCTCAGAGTGTTACTGATTTGTTTTTGTGTCCTCCACATTTCTTTAATCTAAATGTCCTGATTTACCTGTTTCTCTGGTAATGTATTTTTCCAGATACCGAGGGCTCTAATAACAGTGAACTACTCCTATCACTCAATAAGGAGCTGCTACGCTCTCTAGAGGGGCAGGAAGGACTCCCCAACCCCAGTGTGCACTTGGCATTACGGCTTTCTGATTTCCACAACCTCGTCAAGGAGAATGATTACCTGAATAAACTGAAAACTAAGTTGCACAACAACATTGAAAAGTAATGCAGTTTAAAAATGCCCTTATTCTTTGCCTGTTCTGCCACTTGTTAGAGTGAATGTTCTTTTAAATCTATCTGAGTTTTGTATTTTTACTTGATGCGTCAACCTCAGGAAAGTTGTCCTCATCTGACCCCTCAGTCTCCCATGTTCTCCTCAGCTCTCTCTCTCATGGCCAGCCTGTGACAGGCCTCCTGGCTCTGTACACTCTGGCACTCAAGGCCTCCTGCTATGACCTCAACACGGTCTCCTTCACTGTTAACGAGAAGAGTGAGACCCTGCTGACTCACCTCAAGAAACAGATGGAAAAAGAAAAGGAACACATTACCTGTAAGTTTTCTACCTTCTCGTTTCCTACCATTTGAAAACCTTCAGGGGTCATAAGAAGTGTTCACTCCCCTAGACTTTTTTTTTCTACAAAATTAGTTCAAAATATATTATTTGGATTACTCAGAATGGAAATGGCCATTTATGTGAAAGTGTAAAATGTCAACAAAAAAGAAAATCTAGTTTGGAAAAGTATTCACCCCTTTTAGTTGGACTAAATTGTCCAACTAAATACCATTAAACATTTTGAATACATGTTCCTTACACAAAAGCTCTACTTTTACCTTTATTGCTAGGAAGTCTTATACTAGGTTCCTTAAACACATCCTCATTGACTTCAACAGTAAAATTAGAGAAGACAAATTGCAACTCTACCGTTTAATTTATTATAACGTTACAGTGAAATAATGCTATAATGCTAAAAGTACCACTTCAACATTGGCTGGTTTTATGTGTTTCTTCTCTCCTTTATGCAGACAGCCACCGCCCTTTGACCAATTATTACCAATACTCTCAGGGAGTGCTGGCTCTTTGCGCGAGCGGCGTTAGGGTCAACAACCACGTCAGCAACAAGCTTATCAAGGCCGTAGAACATGGGCATCTCACACAAGGGGGCTCGGAGTGTGTTGGTGAGTGAGAACTCAACTTGTTTTAGCTGTCAAAATAAATAGTAATTAAACCGTTTGGAGGCATGCTTCCCAGTTGTTTATATGATGTAAATCCTCAGTAACTGATTCAAACTCAACTCAACTTATATTCCAGAGAAGAAAAGTCACAGAAAATCAGTTCTCTGATGCTAATTTTACTAATGGATCCCTTTGCAGTAATTGACCAGAATGTCGGTCCAGGTTGGGAACCTACACAAGGTCCTAAGCCTCAGACTTGTTAATGTCATTGATATGTTGACATGCAAGAGGCATGCAGTGATTGAATTTGCTAACAGCTCAGTTCTTTCTGGGTTTTTCCCATCAAGTTTAATTCTCTCTATTACTTAAATCTAACACTCTCACATCTCTCTACCCAGACACTTATGCCATGGCTGGAATGGCACTTCAGTGTTTGAAGGACGCTGGCTCCCATGTGCAGAATGCTGCTGATCTGGACATTGCCCTAAGCAAGATCAAGGAGAAGCTCCTGGCCTCGCAACGAGCCGATGGTCATATAGGCAACGAGTTCAGCACAGGACTAGCAGTTCAGGTAAGGATCTTTTTTCATCATTTTCTTTTCATCTCTCACTCCCTCTCCAAATTAATGTAATTAACTTATGAAACTTAACAAAAAGTAATGTGTGTGTGCTACTTAAATGTGCTTATGTATTGTGCTTAGGCCTTATTGGCTATGGGCAGCCAGGTTGAGGAGTGTGCTGCATCCATGGAGGCCATGAGGACAGACGCTAGAAGCAACACATACCACAACGCCATGGCCATATCTCAAACACTGCCAGCTCTCCAGCAGAAATCCTACCTGAAAGTCAAGAGCAAGGAGTGCAACAATGATGATGGTATTGCAGCGTTATCTCTAATATCATTGGTCACTGTGTTTTTAGGTTGTATCTGTACTCTCATTGTTTTTGATCTTGCTGTGTGTCCTCCTACAGACAGTCTGGTGCTGGAGCCCAGGGAGCCTGTGGTAGTATTACCAACCCAGCCCAAAGTGGCTCTGGAGGTGGAAGTGGTGAAATTCAGTGGGGCAGCAGATCGTTACTCTGTGGATGCACCAAAGGGCAGCTCCTTGTTGGAAGCCCTGGAACTTCTCCAGAGGAAGAATGCTGGATTCACGTGAGTTAATGTGACACAATTGTTTATGATCTTTGTATTTGAGTTTTTTTTGATTTTTTTTTTTTGTCCAATATGATTGCAGTGAGAAATCTTTCATCCTGTGTTGCAGGTTTGAGAAGGAATCCAGCCTATGGGGGCCCTTCCTAAGCGTGGTGAATGAGGAGCAGGCCAGGCAGAGGGACCGCAGATACTGGCACCTCTCTTCAGATGGCATTGCTCTCAATCAGGGTGAGATGCGCGCACACACACACACACACACACACACACACACACACACAGATTACATTGTGATTTATCAATACAGCTTTATCTCCACAACTTTGATCTACTGGTTAAATTGCACAATGGTAAAGGGATGATTGTTTGCTCCTCCAGGTATCAGCGATTTTAAGATTCAAGCGGCGCAAAGGATCATGATCAAAAACACAAGCTACTGAGGGTGACGTCACTGTTTAAGCAACAGTGATTGATGTGGGGATTATGGATCAAAAGCAATTCAACTCAAAAACTTGATTTTCTGTCCTTTGTCATTTTTACTCATGAATAATGTTTTAATTTTGGTATCAATCTGTCAACTGTCTGAGAGTTAGCGTTCTCAATGATTTCTGAGAATTTCTGCATTTCAAGTAGGGTTGCAAACATCAATTTATTTTTGTAGAGTATGCTGTGGATATTCTAACTTTACTATAGAAATGTTTGTATATCACAACAGGTTCAGTGCTTTGTCCCAATGGATTTTTAATGAAATGAAAGTCAAATGTCTTGTGAAATTTTATATTACAGAGTGTGCGTGATTGTGTTTTAACAAATGAAAATAAATCTGATGGATTTTTAAACAAATAAGGAGTTTTGTTTCTGTAAAAATATGATCAGACTTTACTTAAATGACAAGCTTGCAGTTAAGTAGGAGAGAGGATCAGATTTAGATTAATAATTAAGTAATTTGAACAATTGGAGCTTTGACATTTCTCTAAAACATTATCAAGGAATGATAAATGAAACAACTGAAAGAATGAAAGGCCCATTTCCACAGAACACTTGTGGATTAAGTTATGGATATTAGTTTTCACATACATCAGCTAGAAGCTCATTGTGTTGGACTCAACATGTACCCAAGCATCTCACAAACTGCAGCTTCAAAGATAACCAGAGTGGGATTTTCACAAAATGTAGCTTTATTGAATTTTGATGAACACCACCAGCCCTCCATACTACAGCCCGTTTGAGCTCTATGGGCGTCTTTCTTATTTCCCCAATCATTTGCATACTTATTGTAACGTATACTTACATTTCCGTTTGTTATGAATGAACTTGCTGTGTAATTGAAATCAGACATTTGTGAAAGGTTTTATACAGTCAAAACTACTATTTATGTACAGTTTAAGACTTGGTAAATTTGATGGCTGCCTAAGGGCCGCACTGATGGTTGTTGCCCCTACAGTCCATGTGCTTTGTACTGTTCTGTCACCATTCCTGTTTCTCTTCACCATATGACATAACAAAAATGACAATTTCCTGAGGACGGTGAACTGTGTAGCTAAGTGGTACCTAATATTCAACTTAGTTATAGGCATGCCATGAACCCTTTTGCGCAGTGATGAAGAAAACGTATTACATTACATCTCTTTGACTGCAATGTTGACACACTCGGTGGCGAGCCGCCATTTCTCATCCAAAGCTAGCCAGGGTTTTTCCCATGAAGGCTTTTATTGTGAAAATATAGACCTTTGATACCGGAAGTGTTTTGTTACCGCTAGACGTTGTCATGCCCTGTCACTGCCTAACATTAACAAGTAACAAGTAATTTAGCTGCCAGCAACTAACATGCGAAACAACCGGCAACTAGAGGAACAACCCCAATAATATAACGGTAGTTATTATTTATTGCCGACGTTTGTAGATACATATACTGATAATGGTAACGTACAACATTGAGAGGTTAAGCTAGCTTAATTAGCTTAACTTAAGTTACCAGTAATGTGAAATTTCTAAAGTGGTTGCTAACTTCAGCAAGTATTTAGTGACATGCAGATACATTTGACATTCCATATATATACAGTGGACATTTGTCTATCGTAATGTATTCCTTGTCTCGGTTCGTGGTATTAAATCGTGTTTCCAAATTAAAAACCCAAACAGTTCCAATACGGTACATCGGGTTTGCTTGTAATGCTCCTCAACGATGGAAGGGACCAGAGTTGAGCTTCAGGCGTGTTGGAAACCCAGCGACTGTCAAAACAATTACATTAAATAGCATGGCAGATAAGGCAGCCAAGCGCAGTCTTTCTAGCTCACCAAGTTGTCTGTCAAGTACAACTTCGATTGAAGATGGAAGAGCTCGAGTGAAAAGGGTATCTATCGAGGGCAACATTGGTAAGATCCGTGTATCTGCAGTATATGCACCTCAAACTCACTGTAACCATATGAACTTTCTGATGCAATTTGTTACGTGCATATGTGTTATAAACGAGTGACTACTCCCAATGTGTAAAACACTCCTTGTGTTATGTCCTTTCAAACATCAGCTGTTGGGAAGTCGACCTTCACAAGACTCTTGCAGTCAGCTAGTCCAGACTGGGAGGTGGTCCCTGAACCTGTCGGCAAGTGGCAGAGCATTGACAATGGGACTTATAAGGTGTGCACATTCCCAGGCCACTACATCTTTATTTCACTGACAAATTAAAGCAAGACAAGCTAAGCCTCTGTTAACCCTCTTGTATTTTCAGGCAGGCACATCCCCCAAGCAGACAGTCAGTAACTTGCTACAGATGATGTACCAGGACCCTCAGCGCTGGTCTTACACGTTCCAAACTTATTCCTGCATGAGCCGCCTGCGAACACAGTTACAGCCTCCTCCAGCTCGCCTGCTCAGCTCAGAGGGAACACCTGTCCAGGTCTTTGAGCGCTCGGTCTACAGTGATAGGTGAGTAAGTCAGAACAGGAAAGTGAAATCAAATTGGGGCAAATACGGGTGGCAGGGTGGTTAGAGAGACTCCAATTCTGAGTCCTTGAACTGGCGGACCCAGAGTCAAGAATCAGCTGATGTGTCCTTGAGCATGATACTCCAGCTCCAGGAAGGGAGCTGTTCTGTAGCTGACCCTGGTGTAGTAAATTGTCACATTGTTACTTTATTATTCTTATTGTTAATAACTCAAGTTATTCCAGTGATACAACGTGCATTATATTAATATATGTTGACATGGCATGTTTCAATATCTGTATAAATACATCCTCTTCCACTTTTGTTTCTGTAGATTTAAAATGTGACACTCTTTCTTGCCAGATACATATTTGCCCTGAACATGTTTGAGCTGGGCTGTATCAACTCTACAGAGTGGGCAGTCTACCAGGACTGGCACTCCTTCCTAGTGGAGCAGTTTGGACAGCAGGTGGAGCTGGAAGGCATTATCTACCTCAGAGCCCCACCATCGGTATGCACAAAACAGAGCTCTCATCTTATTCATTTAAGAGATACACTTATTAACAATGACTTGCAAGGCATTGAAGCAAAAAAAGCATTTATAAAAGCATTTCTTAAGGAGTATAACATAGAAGTAATTTATATTTGTACTTTTTACTGTACTTTTACATTATTGACAGATGCTAGTACATTACACAGAGTCATTTTGTTTCTCTCTCAGAAATGTATGGAGCGCCTGGGCCGTCGGGACAGGGCAGAAGAGAAAGGAGTGAAACTCGACTACCTGGAAAAACTGCACACTCAACATGAGAGGTGGCTGATTGAGAAGAGCACTAAGTGAGTGCTAATGAGACTGGACTAGTTTCTTTTTTTGTGGTACTTGGGTCTTTATGATCTGAATAGTGCTCCAAAACTATTCCAGGTGACCTCTACTGAAATGCAAAACCTCAAAGACTTTATCATCTCAAGATGACCTTGAAGTATGGCACTCAAAGCCCCAATCTGGGGCTTCAATTATGGATGGTACGACTTTCTGATGGGGAATAATATCTTAGCAACCTTTAGATCAGGCTGCTACTCAAAATACAGATTTGCTGTGTTTATAAACAATACAATGAATGTAAGGAAATAATTTCCAGCTTGAAACATTTTTTTTAGACTGACCTTTAGTTGTCATGTACAGTGAGTTTGAGTTGTCACACCATGAGCTGGTATGAAATATGATAATATAAGAATATTATATAATATACATATATATATATTCATTTAAGAAACATAACATTAGTGGTGGGACAGTCATTGTATCACTTAGTACTCCTGATTCCTTGTCCTTCAGTTGCCATTCCTTGCAGCTGTTTGTTGCTTGGCTGTGAACAGATGCTGGTCAGTAGTGTGTGGTCTGAAGGGACTAGGGACTAGGAATTACATTATATAATGCAGAGTGTAATACAGCTTGGTTCTTTCTTTGCAGGCTGCACTTTAAGAAGTTGAACCAGATACCTGTGTTAGAACTGGATGCCAGTGTAGAGTTTGAGAGTAATCCAGAGGTGCGGGATGAATTTATAAGAAAGGTATGTAATGTATTTTACTTTGTATTAGAAGCTGCCATGCCAGAGTTAACCACACGAGGGCACTGTCCCAACACTTGAAGACTCACTTCTCATCCACAGACTAACGTCTGATTGGGAAAACGTCTGGCTTGATGTTTAATGTGTTTCATGTGTCTGATCCATTGAGATCCTGAAGTATCTTGCGTTCCATACACAGGTGAAGAACTTCTTCAATGAGTTATGAGAAGCCAGTAGTCAAATAACTGCTGAACCCCCGTGGGATCAAGATGTGACCATCCAGACCTCAACTGTGTTAAGTGAAATGCAACTGTGTGTGAAGTTCTCTTGACTTGAATGGAATATAAAGTTATATAAAAATGATTTATCATTTTGATGAATCCCAACCACACCCCATGCATGGGACCACACTCCATGAAACACAGAGCTACTGTTTGAATGTTACATTTGTTTTTTGTTGTTTACTTTTTTACTTGTACTGTGAGCAGTTAATTATTTACTGCAATAACTTTTAAGTAGTAAAAGTTTATTATCATACGCTTATGATAGTTTGACACAACTTAAGCTTAAGGATCACAACCTGATTCGTACAATTGAAAAACTGAAACATAGATAGGTTACGCTTAAGGGTTCATATTTTATAGTCTATGTAAGTGGTAAAATAGACCACACCTGTACTATATTAATATATTACCTCTGTGAACATTTTGAAACATTGTTTCCTGGTCATGTAGTCCAGTCATGTAGTACTGTTTTATACATTATAGAGCAACTAGGACAAGCAAACAGACAAACACTGTAGACGCTGTGGTTCATTAATGAATAAAAAAAAATGGTATTTTAATCTTTGAGGAATGCATTGTTCTTTGTATTATCACTAATTATCTTGTGGCATTACATTGTCTTTTTTTCTTCATTCACTATCTGTAAAATTTGTATTTCATTTATCACAAGAAACGTAAGGTGCTAATGGCTGTACAACATGTAAAGTGGAATTTGATAATGGATTTCAACATTTCAAAGAGATTAGTGTCCTGAATGAATATAAAAGCCCAGCAAGTTTGACAGGACAATGACCTTGGCGAAATGTTGCTTTTTTCCGCCCCTCTCTGATGTGCTCTGATGATCAGAGGGCTGTTCAGATGCCTGGGCTGGTCAGGGGTCATCAAAGGGCAGCTGTCCACTATAAAGGGGCCTGTCTGGAGTTCTGTCTGCTCACAGCATCATTTCAGACTGAGACCAGCTGGAGGAAGGAGATCACAGCCACCTTTGCCTCTCTCTCTCTCACATCTTTGTTAGAGCAGATTTTGTAAGCTGTAGTACACTGCTGCGACATGGAGGCTAGAGCGCTGACAGCCTTCTGCACGCTCCTCCTCTGCCCTGTCGGCGTTGTTTTCTCAACACAGGACCACAGACATCCAGCAGGTCTTGAGACCAGTTTGGCGTATGTGAATATGTCGTCTCCCCATCATAACAGATACCCTCTGTACATGATGCAGCTGTACCGCTCCTTCAGGAACGCCGGCTCCTCATCGTCCATAGCTGTCAACGCCGTTGGAAAACGCAGTGACGAGCCCTCACTGCACAATTCTGACTCTGTCTTAAGTCTGATGGCAAAAGGTGAGTAAACTTATTCAAACCTCTACTGAACAATTAAAATGAAATTTGTCACTGTCCGATTGCTGAATTCTGTTTGGCTCATCTGTACATGGTATAGATTTATTAGGATGAATTGGCCCAGTTCGACAGAGGGTTAGTTTCTCCCCAGCTTACTCCCATCCTTCAACAGCTCTTTGCTTGGTTATTATCTGTGTTATCAGACCCTCCCTTTTTACAACCCAGAAAGTGTCAAAGTGCTTATTCGACTTTAAAGGCTTTCTCTGTTTTATGTGAGAGGGTGTGTGTATTAGCCCCTCAGACGTCTTTGCACAGGGGGGTTCAATACACATCCTGTCCTGTTCACCCTCCCACGTCAGTGTTTTGACATTTGTCCAGGGATCTGGTTTGCTTAGAATCATCAGGAGGGGTGACTGCTTGTGTGTAAATGTGGGCTGTCATTAAAGATATCTTGTCTCATTTTTAGGTTGCCATCAAATAGGAGAAAGATGGACGGTTACTTTTGACATGTCATCCATCTCTGCAAGTGACCTTGTCCAGCTGGCAGAACTTCGGGTCAGACTACCAGCATTCTCCGCCTCTACACGCATCACTGTGGATATATATCACTCCCGAAAGCAGAACTGTGAGCTGGAACGTACATTATGCCAGGAGGAGTGCCTTTTTTTGGGGAGCTTTGGCACATCTCCCAGCAGCACAAGGTCTTCTTGGAAGGTCTTTAATGTGACTGCTCTTTTAAAATACTGGCTATATCAGGGAGATGGAGTGACAACCAAAGAGGCCTCAGTAGAGCATGTAATGGAGACAGAGCATGGCAGTGGCGCTGGGGACGATGGAGAGACAGCTGACAAATCCCATGTCAAGCATCTGGGAGGGAGGCAAAGAAAGGTGCACTATCCCACTAGAGACCGGGTTATGATGGTCATCTACTCCAAACATAATCTGCCTCAGGAAGGCCAAGGGACATACAGTCTCATCCATACTGTGGAGCACTCCAAATATGTCATCATGGACAAGGTCAGCGGTGACATTCAAAGTCGACGCCACAAGAGGAACCGTATGGAGAGGATGCGCGTGGCTGGTGGAACTGCGGCTACCGGGTCACCACTAGAAGCCACCCAGCGGCCGCTTTGTCGGAAGGTAGACATGTGGGTAGACTTCGACCAAATCGGCTGGGATGAGTGGATTGTGCACCCTAAGCGCTACAATGCATATCGCTGTGAGGGAGAGTGTCCTACGCCGGTAGACGAGTCCTTCCATCCTACCAACCATGCATACATGCAGGTAAGATGAAGCACTGATACTGATATGAGACCATTTACTCTTTTGATTTTATTCTATCACAATTTTTTGTTTAGTTGCTCATTTATGCTTGTTTTGTTTTGCAGAGCCTCTTGAGACTTTACCAGCCAGAAAGAGTGTCTTGCCCATCCTGTGTGCCCACACGCCTCAGCCCACTCTCCATGCTGTACTATGAGAATGATGATGTGGTCCTACGGCATCACGAGGATATGATTGTCGAAGAGTGTGGCTGTCACTGACATCCCATCACTGGTCTATTAAAGGAGCATAATTGTAAACTTGTATTTGAGTTGACCATGGTGTCAGTTCAGTCTCTTTACTGTCTTCATGTAAACATGCTCAAACATCAAACAGAGAGGTCCTAATGATGACATCAGCAGGAATGACAGGATATGATCGCGATGATTATGACTGAATGTAGAAAAGAATATTTCATCCATACTGGGTGGTACGCAATATTGTTTTGATATCTTAGTGAGAAGTATGATCCATTACGCAAATGTTATATGTTTTATTTATTCATACTATATTAGAATGTATATTTTTGTACATACAATTTGAAATATATTAAAGCATTTTATTCTGATATCAGCGATGTGGTGCTTTCAGGTTTTTTTTTAGTAATTTCTTCATTCATTTCTATGGTGATTCATGATATTCCTACTTTTTTATTTCCTGTACTGTGTTAAGTTTTTATGCCCAGAACACATAATTATGATCTACAACTGTTCATAATGCTTGAGAGCAAGATAATCTTCATTTCATTTGTGAAGATTTCCATTAAATCTGGCAGCAATAACAACTGAATACAATACACAAACACGTACTTATACAGTCTGTTTTTTCTTAAAGCCCTACTGCAAGGCAGAACCTACCCCTAGATACGCTGATCTTAATTTCACTCAGTACTAAACATAGGTATGACGTCTTTGACTGGTGACTAGCTAACATTTTAAGGCATTTGCCCTCATCTCAAATCCACATCTTTGTTTATATTGGGCCTGTTACTGTGCACACGTCATCAAAAGTCATTAGCCAGACTGCTTTTGTTGATTGTGATCAAACAGGGAGGCAACGTGGAACAAACACAAAAAGGCATATTGACTGAGACAAGGATGGATGAACGGTGGAGAGAAAAGCAGTAGCACTTGTTTTTTTAGGGGGGTGTCAGGAAGCAGAGGTGACAAGAGATTTAGACCCAAACTCTCAAGCAGAGTGCAATGAGAGAAGGGGAGAGTAAACGTCTGCATGCTGAAGCTACTGTGGAGCAAGACAGGGTGGGGTAGAGTTTAAAACTGGTCAATCCACACCTCCCTACCCCCCAAAATATAGCCATACAGCCTTGCACAGACATAACTGTGTACGGATCAGGACTGGTTTGATCATCAGTTGCTCATTAGGCAACTTTCAGTTTTATTCACCTACACAATGATGTTGAGAGACCTTTGAAAGTCAGGAAGTCAAAGCTGAGTCTAGTTTTTAGGCATACGGCTGTTGAGGAACCTTGACAATGTTGGCCCAGCACAAACTTGACAGGAGCTAGGTGTCATAACCTCTAAATCACGTGTCAGCTCTCACACATTCAATCACACTGGACAACCCCTTTTGTCTTTCACCCTGTCCAAAACACCCTGGTGGTCAGGCAATTGGCTTACTCTATAAGGATTAGTGCCAATTAGTGCCCATTATTCACACTGATATCGGTGTAATGGGGTCTATACCGCAGGTTTGATTTAATGTTATACAAACTGCCATTGTAATCATTTAAATGCCATTGTCAGCAATTGCACTCCACTCAGTAGACCTACGTACATTTGGTGCACCAGTTCCTGTTCTGCAAGTAATTATTGAACCATTTGGCATCCCTACAATTTTTACCAAGCACTAGACTGGAAGCAAACGTGTTGTACTTTACAATTTGGGAAATGTCAATGTAATATGGTTTGTTCCATTTCAATTGGTCTTGATTACTAGATACCCTCTATTCTTCTGCATAGCTACGTTGACACAGTCTACATCTCTGCCATAGTAACAGTCTGAAGAGCCCCTCGACTATGAGACTATACAGGAAGAGTACACAGCACATTAATTAGGTTCATGCTATAGTTAACCAGGTGAGCAGTGCATCTGACAAGGCTGTATACGGTATAGTCTGGGATGCCTCTGGGATACCCAGTCCTTCCAGTTAATTGGCTTTTAAACCATTAATGAACTCTTCAAAGGGAAAGCCTGGTAACCCACTCGAGCGGGGGCCTAGTAAGTGTGGCAGCACTACAAGTGGAAATGGAAGAGTTGCATGATGACTTCCTATCAGGCCCTGAGGAAGTAAGGAGTTTCTCTCAACTATGTGCAATTGTATATTGACCTCTCTTTATCCAGGCCACTGACTAAGGTTATCAGTTGTCAGTGAGCTTCTTGAGGAATTCCACGGATACAGCTTGTGCTGTCACAGCGGGGCATTAGCACTGCTATAGGTCATGACACATTGCATCAAGTTCAAGAAATTAAAAAAATATATACATGTATATATATATACTTTTTTCTTGATGTCAAACTTGAAGCTGTCCATTTTAACAGCTAATACTTTATTTCATGTTTGTCAAGCTAAGTCTTTATTGTTGACCCCATTATCATCAGAATAAACATTTCTATGGCTATTTGCTTTCCTTTAGATAGCACTGTCCAAGGGAATGTGTATTTAAACCACCACACCAGTTCATGACACTGCCCAGATGAAAAATCCACCAGTTTCACAGGACAAGCCTGACTAACGTGCATTGACAAATACATAAGAAAAAGTAGGTTTTCTTTGTTTTAATGCTTTATCACCCTATAAACCATGTGAAAATCTTTGTTTCCAAATTTTGTCAACAAAATTAACATTCTCTGTATGACACTTGAGGTGAACAATCGTTTTAAAGAGCATGATCAACAAATTATACAGTATTTTGAATATTTCAAGGCAATATCTGAAGAGGGGTCAGGACACTGGTAGGAATAAGTGGACATCCAAGTGACAAACCCTTCTGGAATGGTTAGAAAAATCACCAAATTTAAGTTATTTTTCAATGGAACTTCATTTCCATTAAATTATTTGGATGCTGAGTGTAAGAGGCTTTGTTGGTGCTGCTGAAGTAGTTTTCAGTTGTTTTTTAACTTGTTGCCACTACAGGAAGGCACACCTTATCATACATTAAGCCTTTAGGCAGACAGAAAAGTAATATTACTGATGTGTTCTTGACAAAAAAAGAAAATGAGATTGACACAGACATGGACTTCAAAAGACTAAGACACTGGCGATATTGGAGGGAACCTCCATCTTCATGGCCTGGGTGATGGAAATAGAGATGGTACTCCTGAGCCTCTCTTCTACAACATTCATGTTGGTAGTAAGGGTAGTCTCACATCTCCTCAATACTCATTCCAGCAGCAGCTAGATGTCCATTTCAAACTGTGCTTCATCACCTTAAAAAACAACAACAGAGACACACATGTATCAGAAACAGAACAACACTTAATACCATGTTACACTAAGATAAAATGTTTGGAAAAGTTTGGAAGTGATTAATATAAAAACATAAACAAATCTAAAAACCTAATTTTATGACTTGTGTACATCATTTATTGATATGCTGACATTTTAACAGATGTCTTTCCCCCACATCTGGAAAACTGGCAAATCTTGCTTATTAAAGTTCAAAATACATTTGAAACAAATGTTCAGTTGTCTTGTGTCCAGATCTCAGTCCATCCATTTAGGAATTAGACAGCCTCTAATCAAAGAAAAGCGTATAGCAGTTGTGTATTCTGGCATAACCACTAGTTTGGGTGCTCTGCCAAAAAACACAAGCTGGTTTCCAACGAATGAAACACAGGGTATTGCGGCACTCCACAAATAGTTTGTTGCTCTGATGAAGGCTTATGCTGAAACATGTCAGCCTGATGTTGGCCTTTAATAAAATATGACATAATTGAGGTTTAGGCTTGCCCTTTTTAAAAAATGCTTTCGAGTACCACCATTCTCATGTTTTTCATGGATTTGTTGGAAGCCTCCAAACAATGTTTTAGTTAACTAAGTCAGTCTGAGTCTAGCCTGTAGGTGTATGTTTACTATGAACTGTGTATGTACCAGTGATCTTGTTATCAGGCGCAGTGATGTTGTTGTTCAGTGGTTCTCCATTATGGGACTTTTCATTGATGATGTCTTTGGAGGGGGGACTGGTCACCCCTGGAATGACAGGCAGGCCTCGTGGGGGGGTCTTGGTCACCGGGGAGCTGCGACACTCCAGCAGGAACTTTCGGTCATAAATGATCCTGGTGCCTTTTGTAGGGAGAGCCAGGAAAAGGGGAACACAACCGTCAGAACTAGGGTTTGGGTACTGCCAGGGACCTTGTGATGTGCATCCCATTTCATACATAGTGACAATAAACCGATCAATTTTATAGCATACTCCAGAACTACTGCTGGATGCCAGTGAGAAATGCAACCACAAGTTAAAATTAGTACTGATAAGATGATTAATAGCATATATATATATATAAATATAATTAAAAAATGTAAAAAAACAAAAAACACATAAGTAGATTGTGCTATAGTTCATTTTTGAGGGTCAAGTTGAGCAATGGAGCCAAATGATGACTTTTCATTGTGTTTACAGTTTTCTAGCTGCAGGGGCCAGCGCAACTAAATTAATGTGGAGAAAATACTGTGCTAGCAGGGATGGACCCTAAACATGAACATATTTTGTAGAATCTCAAGCAATATCTCAAACATAAAATCTCTCATACTCATAAAACTACAAAAAAAGATATTTAATGGCAAATATTCTTAAAATAAAGTTAGAAAACACACGAGCAGACAGAGGACAGCATATGAAAATATCTACTCAGCAAGAAATGTAGGGCCAATCAGCTTTGTATGGTCAGGTGTGTTCAATGTCAGATATTCCCACATTTTACAGATAATAGTTAAAAAGGGAAAACACTATCAGAGGGGCAGCTTTAGGATCTCTTTCCTCATTACATGACCATTCTACCAACATGGAACGCAGTATATTAAACACTTGACACTAAAGAGACGAATGAATACATACAAAAACAAAAAATAGAACAAAACTAACACGAGTTGGAACTGTTAGTTCAACAGGAAAACAATATATAATAGTTATGATATACACCCTCATATTATGCAAACATGATGAAAAGGTATGTATTTATGATTCATTGTGTTTCTTGGCATTTCAACACTGTTGATAAACAGCTATTGGCAATGTACCTTGTATTTCTGGGTCCGTTGTGTTTGTTGGTGTATATTCTTATTCCTGTGGATAACTGACAAACTGGCCAAACTTAGATAACATGACATCATGTTGATATTTACAGATACAAATGTCATTAATAGGAGAAGCTTTTTCAGCTATCTAAAACAGCAATGGTAAACGTCAGGTTTTAGTGCCAGTCCCTCCCTTTCTAGACCCACCATTTTGCACTGATACTCAACAAGAGATACCAATTTCTCTGACATTAGCCTCAATAGACCATAATGCAATGCAGCCACGGGACATGCTGCGTTTTAGGTAAGGGGCGTGACTCTCACTCTTTCTGGAAACTCTGGCTTTCTTGCTCCTGCTAGCTCTCTCCACCTGCTGAATACAACAAGTCCAGACAAGTTCTCTGGGGTTTGTAAATTCTGGGATACATAGGTAATCACTAACTGAACAAGGCAGCTTGAGGGAAAATGGGTATAATAAAAAGGTAAATTATAACACTTCATTACAAACAACCTCCTGGACTGCATTGAACATCACAGATTGATGATACATAACAGTGTGGGTGGAAGGGTGGAATTTCCCTTTAAAACCACTACTCTGCTAGGTTACGCAAAATGTTTAAGGGTCTATATTTATGTCTACTGTTAATTCAATCCATTACTATGAAACACACACACACACACACACACACACACACAAGACGAGCCCAATCATAAACATCACATGACCAATAAAAATCAACTTAAAAGGATTTATAGGATCTTAAAAAGAAGACTACAGCCCTGTTTGTCAAAGGTAGATACAAACGTATCAGCAAATAGACAAAAAAAGGAAACAGGCACAGATCGTTAGTAATATTCTTTTTAAAATCATTACTCGGTTAAGTTAACCCCGAGAACTACAGTGGACCAATCACGGCTTTAGTTCTTCTTGACCAATAGCAACGCAGTTTGCTGGGACGCTGGACAGCAACCACGCGCATAAGCAACAGCGTACAGTGGCCGCTAGTAACGCTACAAGACCAGAATCAGCTGGCGTACAGTAAAAACCGCAATAAACTAACACAACCAATGGGAATGCCTGGCTGTGGTGAACAGTATAGCCATATGCCCTGTAACCGCAGCCATGACTCGCAGTTAACCCGTCTCCCCCAGTACCAGTCCTTCTCTGTGTGGCCTTTGTGTTACCAATCAACCACCCAGGCAGCTAATCGTTAGCTTGGCAGAGCTAGCAACCCTAGCTGTGCAAAGTACTGTTTGACAGCAGGCGGACCTCATGGAGTTAGCCTAAGCGTTATGTGCATGCACGGAATACAATTGTTAGGAGAAACTGTAAAAACGTGTGATAATGGGTAACAACACAACCCACTAACAAGTCTCTGACACACAGAGGTAAAGACAGTAACGTTATATTAAATGTGCATACCGCCTGGGGTTGTGCTGAACAGTGTTCCTCCGGGAGTAGTGGAGTAGTCTTTTGGCATGTGCTCCGCGTCGTTTATGGTCACCCGCCTGGTCGTCGGAATGGCCTTGGCAGTGGTCTTCTGACAGTTTGTAGACATCTTCGTTGACTTTAATAAACTATAGCTAGCTAACTAAATACCATGAAACAGACAAAGAAGTCTTGGCTTTACAAACAACAAATCCACACCGCGCTTGTTGTTTCAGATATTGCTTTGGCTCAATAAAATGGCTACTT
This sequence comes from Gephyroberyx darwinii, assembly GCA_900660455.1. Lineage (NCBI taxonomy): Eukaryota > Metazoa > Chordata > Actinopteri > Trachichthyiformes > Trachichthyidae > Gephyroberyx > Gephyroberyx darwinii. The sequence goes on along the minus strand of CABFOQ010016064.1, from coordinate 12,614 downwards.
TCAGATAAATAAAAATAAATATCTCTTTTTCATAAGTGCAAATAATGTAAGAGAGTATCTAAATTAGTCACATTACAACATGCAATCTCAGAAGTGGCCAGGTTCTTGGTTAAAAGGACCTGTGCACACGTTCCTCCACTCACTCTACATGCACACAAACAGACAAGGCAGGAAAATGCTCTCAAGGTTGACAAACTGGAGTTATTCCGCCCCCTATTGGCATGCGATACTCGTGCACTTACTGCAAAGAGCTCAGGCCTGCCTCGGTTTTTATCACATTGGGTCAATAAAGCTTGTTTATAAAAGGACATTTCATTATCAGATCCGTATCCACACTCAGGGACAGGGCGCATACACCTTGAAAAGTAAATAAAGGGCTGCATTTATATAGCGCTTTACAATATATGCCTCTCATTCACCCACACACCGATGGCAGTGAGCTACCATGCAAGGTGCTGGCCTGACCATCGGGAGCAATTTGGGGTTCAGTGTCTTGCTCAAGGACACTTCAACATGTGGACAGGAGGAGCTGGGGATTGAACCGGCAACGTTGTAATCAGTGGACAACCTGCTCTACAGCCGCCCCCAGAAGAAAATCACTTGTTAGATTTTGTTTTCAAATCTAAAACATAAAATATTTAAAGAATTCTCAGAAGGTTGTTTGGAGGTGTAGTTCATTTGAGACCCGTTTGCCTACATGATCACTGTAATGCAATGATAAGCTAGCTACTGTAGCAGTATATTTTCATCTGAGGTAGATTTTCTTGTGTTGTTGTGGAATGACCTACTGTGCATTGCATTGTGATGAATTCAGTTAAAATGCTGAAAATGGGTACATTTTTGAACTTACCACTTCTGCAGAAAAAAGGGTGCCTACCAACTATCAGTTCCAGTAGTACACCAGTCCGTGTTTATTGTGTCCTAGCAGAGTAGCTCTGCTTGAGGCCTTAACCTAAACGTTTTAATCATCTTCATTTGGCTTTTCCACAGCAATCCCATATGGGCCCTGCAAAGGACCAGGGCCAATTCAGTATGTTTGTAACACTTGGTTTGGAAGTCATTTATTTGAAACTATAATCAGTGGTCAGTTACAGCAAAGTATCTCACACAAAATCATACACACTAAACACAAAGACATTTCATTTCTTTATTAATTTTGTAAATGTTGAGCTGGTGTACAGGGTAAATTTTCAATAGATGTCCTCGGATTTCATTTGATTAAAAGGCTTTTACATGTATTTTTTTAAATTCATGTTTGACTCTCCATAACAATAAAAAAGCAAACAAAACAAGTTAAAATACCCACAAGACCCCTATTTATCCCCAGGTTGCAGGCATTACCCAGAACTCAACAGTCTCTTGGTAGCTACAGCTGTATGATGCTAAAAGTACATCCATAACATAACTAGAATCCCAGTCGACAAGTAAGGGTGCATAGCATTCTAAGTAAATATATATATTTTCATATATTTCATATATATATATATATATTTATATATATATAGCCTTTTATGTTAAAAACATTTTCTGTGCATGTGCGCAGTTGCATTCCTTAGTATTGAGTAATATGCTATTGCGTTAATAATGTCTTCAATCCATTCTAAAGGAATATACATGTGTTCTCTAGTTTTTGCAACAGTTAATATTTTTGCATGAACTTGGTGCATGTCATCATCTCAGTAGTCCCTCAGTGCAGGGTTTTCCATTAATACATTTGGTTTGTCTGATGTAACCACTCCTCCTTCTGCTTGCACTTAAATGGACTCCTCCATTCAAACGGTCACCATGTGGAAGCCTTAGAACTGGCTCAATCTTATGTTTGGTAAGGGGCAGCAATAGATCAGGGGTGGGCTGTGTTGCGGATAAATGCGTGTCATCTTGAAAGCCTAGCCACTGAAGCCACCAAGTCGCCCAGCAATACCATCTAACCTGGCCACAGAAGCTCAAACTGCTCTCCTTGTTGTCATACCATCAGATATGACATCTCCCCCTCTGTCTGCACCTCACATCAGCCCCGGATTCAGAAATGGCCCTTTGTTCAGAAACCAAACTTGGAAGCACAGCATATGAGCCCTTACAGAGCAGACTGTATGCTGTCACATAAGGGGTAATCCACATTTACACTACTGTGTAATCTGTGTGATCGTTATTGACATCTAACTTTCTTCACCTCAGTGAAGAATTAAAATAATCTGAAAATAATCTTTGATGAAGAAATACTTTTTAAAATATCACAAAATATCCTCTTACATTGCATGGATGAATTGTGTTATTCAGATGTATGTATGTTTCAAATGAATTGGGAATGGAGTCATATGTTTGATGAGTAACGGCAGATATTGAGTTGAAATAACAGTGAACAGCCTATCTTCTACTAAACTACAGATCAAATACATATGCCTAGTTTATACCAAGACTTATACCAAGACCGTACATTCATCTCTGGCTGCAAAGCCTCACTAAACAGACTTGTGAATGGTTATTTATTGCAGCTTTTCACTGAAGTATTTGTGCCTTACACATTTCTAAAATGAGGCATTCAACGTGATGACCAGTTCTAATATAAGGTCAGAATTACTACAATGTATGTAGTAATTCATATAATGAGGAATGGCACTCTTATTGAGGTAAATCAACTGTAAAAAACATGTTTTGTGAATTTGAATTATATGTATATTTATATGTATATTCTGAGAGCCACCGCTCGACGTCCATTCATAATAATACTTCCTGTGATATTATCACAACTTTGACATGTCCCAATACCCAGGACTGAATAAGTGATATTAAAAGCACACACACGCACACACACACACACACACACACACACACACACACACACACACGCATTACGATTTCTGCCAAGGTGCATATGAATGTCATTAAGGCTTAAAAAAACAATGACTCGACACTTCTACATTCCCTTGATGAACAAAAATACAGACATTGGGCACTTTACATGAAACAGATGGGATGGCTGGTATGAAGTTCTATACCTTTAATTGCCCAAACACACATGGAAGTCAAATTACGAAAACTGTGAGGAAAAGAGAAACAATTTCCCACTACTTTGATTCATGTCTGTATTAAAACTACGTATCTTTTTCTTCTCCAAACAGGCAAAGTGGTAAAATGTGGAATACTAATGTTTTGACATCATTTCTGAGTGGAGTAAAGAGTAAAGCTATGATTAACGGATCAAAAGCCCGAGCTCAGGGAGAACATAAACTATGATCATGATATCATCACACACAATCACACACACACACACACACACACACACACACACACACACACACACAATCCTTTCCTTTTGTAAGTGTTAT
>CABFOQ010016059.1:1545-28655 GCA_900660455.1 Gephyroberyx darwinii | reverse complement strand
GAAAGTCAGGCCATGGCTGAGGCTGCTTAAACTACTTGGTGTCCAACTGTTGAAATATCTGCCTCACTGATTGAAACATTCATTACAACTCATTAGCAGCAGTTTAACCCAAAGTCTGTGTGTGTGTGTGTGTGTGTGTGTGTGTGTGTGTCTTATCTCTTGCTCTCTCTCCTTCCTCTCTGTCTTGGTGCTCTGTGCCATGTTGACACAAATTACCACAACACCACACTCTTTCAAGTACACGGTCGCTTAATGAACGCCCACAGTGTTGAACCGGCCATGAAAAATTCATGACCACTTGGTGACAGACAATTGTTCCGTCTGGTTGATGTGTAATAACCAGGCCCAAACACCCCAAACCTCTTGACCAGTGATGAGTGGGTCAGGACAATAACCCACTCCTTCTACAGTGTCTGTGAAGGGTCACGTCTCACACGACTCATTAGAAAGCTATAACGAAAGAGACACAAGAGACTGTCATTCTCTTTATTGTCCTTTTATGTCGTCTGAGCATTTATTTTAGTGCTCGCTACTGTTTGATGTGCCAATGGTGATAGCATTCATATTATCATCAGAGATCAAGACAAGAAAATAAGTATACCTTGGTTGGTATTGCAGCTGTCTTAAACTACACCGGCTTTTTGTGAGTTTGTGAGTCACCTTACCCAGTATCTGACGAGAACATTGGTACCAAAATCATCCCTGTGAGCCGATAGCTCTGTGTGGCGTGCATGCTAACACAATCGTTGGCGACTAGCATTATCCTAAAAGTGAGAAAATGAGAACTTTGTTGTTCTAATGTTTGTTCGTTTATCTTAATGACGTGTCTAAACCTGCCAGGGTTGTTTAGCGGATTAGTAAAATAGACATAGATAGATAATAGACTTTGAGCGTAATGTGTTTTGTTTACACACTAAGTGAGCGAAGTTAGCAAGACAGCTAAAGTTTTTGCGCTATTGATTCATAATGGACTTCACTCATAATGCAGATTGAGTTTTCAAAAGTTATTAATCTACAGGCAATAGAATAAAAAACAATACCAAATTTCAATTACTAAAATATTTACCTACGGTCACTTAACACACTGCATGCTAAAGTGTTAGCATGCGCAGACAGAGCTATCTGGCAGAGACAGATCGTTTTGCTGCAATCCTTTAACTCTTGTGTTTATGTTCGTGTGTGTGTGTGTGTGCATGTACTCGGCAGACATACGGTATAGGCGGCGAGAACCTACGTGGTCTGACAGAGAAGCTGCGTGCCGTTGCCCATACCCTCCAGATGGGCATCCAGAGCCGCTGGCGCGTCAACAGCTACGACGGGCGGAGCACCACCAGGCTGACAGCTGGTGTACTGCAGGTTGTAGTGGAGCTCATAACCTCTGCCAAAGGACTCTTCTCTCTGCTCAACAGGTTTGTAGAGAGGGAGCTATCTAATCGTTATATATACACTACTTACATTTCTATTTTATTCAGCAATTATTTTACCCCCACAAATGCGCTGTATTTTATGACAAATGGGTCTGGCTTTAGGTTTTTTTTTGTTGGAGGTGTAAGATCACAGCAATGTTTACACCTTAAAAGAAAGAAATAAGATATTTGTTTGAAGACAAGGCTGTGTGAGTGAATGTTTTGGGTACACACTGGAATGCTGTGTTTACATGTTGTCTCTTAAAAATCCTGATACCTATCTGCCCTTTAAAAGCCCACCTCCGCATCTGTCTTTGCCTGCTCTCTTTCCTTCTCTAATTGTGTGATTTTTTGACAACATTGATTTGTCTCTTGGCCCTATTAAATACCACTGTAAAATTGAACCCTTGTTCTTGCTTGTATCCAGTGTTTTATGCAATATAACCTGTGTCCATTCAGGTATCAGTTTTTCCAACTCAGTGGATACACAGCCAGCAAGAGCATAATCAGCTACTGTAGAGAGCTGGGAACCATTATACACAAGGTTGGTCTATTCATGGGATTATCAATCATCAATACATAAAACTCTCAAGTGACTGTCTTACACTGTTTTAACCTGACATATATGACTCCGTCCACCTAATGTTTTCATTTTGGTCTGAATCTTTGGAAGTCTTCTAATTCATCCAACCAATCGACAATGTGAGGGATGCCTTTTCCAATGAAAAATATTTTGAGCAATATTTTAATAGCTCTTGTGGATATCTGCTTGATCATAAAAAGTAGTCTAACTAGTCTTGCTTATTTCTCTGCACACTTTATTCTAACACTAAAATATGATGTGTTTTTTTTTTTTTATCTTAAGAGGAACCTAACACAAGCAGAGCACGCTTCTAGTGGATTTGTCATACGTAGTACATTTTCAAAGAGGAACCTCAACCTGTTTTTTTTTTTGTTTTGTTTTTTAAATCAAACCGTATATTGCAGCTAGCAACACACTGAACCATAAACTCACTCCCTGTTCCTCAGCTCTGCGTGGGTAATGCATTCTTTATCTTTACATTCCTGGCATATTTCAAGATGGTTGTACCTTCAAGAAGCTTAGGTCAAACTGATTGCCAAAGAGGAGGGTTGCTATCTGCTACTATGAAATATTCTGGAGGAAATGGGAGGAGAATGAATAGTCAGAACTGGGTGAATGTTAAGTCAGGGAGAGTATCGGGGACAGGCCTGGATACGTTTTAGTGCCTAGGGGAGGCAGATGGGGAGGGCAGGGAAGGCAGATGGGGAGGGCAGGGGAGGGAGTGAGAGAGGGAGGAGATTGAGAGAGGGAGGAGATTGAAATAGGGATTGCTGTTTACAATGGAACTCTTCAATGACTTTTGACTCTGAGCAGAGCGTGAGTTGCTGCACACGCAGCAGAGAGAGAGAAACAGAGAGACAGAGAGAGAGAGAGAGAGAGAGAGAGAGGCAGAGAGAGGCAGAGCGACAGAAACTGTGGGAGTGATAGAGGACACTCAGTATTTGGAGGGGGGTTTATATATAGTCTTATATAGCTACCTCTGGATGATTGCCCGGCACGCAAGGTAGAGTACTCACAAGGTGATGTTTCTTTGCTGCTTTACCTCTATTGCACTTTGTTTGACCACTTAAAGTCACTCTATGTAAGGTTTTCACTTTAATCTATCCTACAGGGTTCTCAGTAATTCCAAAGATATGGTGGAGGCATGAACTTCTAACTTCATTCATTCCCCATTTGGTTTGTTGTTGTCCCTTGTATTCAGCTCACTGTATTTTTTACGGGCCATAAAATAGCTCCTCCCCCTATAGCTGTAGCCTCCCACCCCTTGTAACTGTTCAGGCTCAACCAGCTCCTCCGTCCCCAACGATGGGTGTGTAGTACAAAGTATGATGTAGGAGCAGCCAGTCGTTTGCTCGAGAGCGAAGTCTAAAACAAGAATAAGCTTTGGTGTTGCTATTGAAAGAAGAAGGAACCTGAGACAGACCAAAGGAGTTAAAACTGATGCAGAGTTGGCTGTTTTTATCTTAGACAGGTAAGCACAATTTATGTGATGTAATGTTCATTATCTGGACTATTGTTATCAGGGAAACTAGTGTAGCCCTCATTTCCATTACTCAGAACCAGGCCATGTGCAGGGTTGAGCCTGACATGTGTTTCCATTATATAGATAGCTAACTGGGCTAACGTTTGTTGCAATGATGTAGTGGCAGGATGATATAAGCTGTCAGTCTGTTATGCTAACTATGGCAAACACCGCCCCCCACCCCACCCCACATACACACACACACACACACACACACACACGTGTACACATACATACACCCACCCTCAAGAACTACTTGTGCACATTCTCACTTTTTTGCAACCCTGACTTTTAGCATTTGCATATTTTTGTACTTTTGTATATTAGCTTTATATATTTTATATATTTTCTTTATTTCTTTATTATTATTCTTTATTTTTATTATTCCTATAGTAATTTTTATTCTCAGTGTTATTCTATGTCTTGGCTGCTGTAACAAAGAAATTTCCCCCCCGGGGATTGATAAAGTGCCTACCTACCTGCGTCATTACAGGTCTACGTTATCCATTCAGCATGCTCAGCCATTCACAAGAGCTAATATGAAGAAGACCAACAGTACTTTGGTGTGAGAAACACGGTCTCTGTGTTGGAGTATAGTAACAGTAACATTATTCTTATAGACTTACAGCTCAGAGGGCCAGAGGGGAAGGAAGGAAGTATGGATACAAGAGTGTGATGGAGCTTGTTGAGGAACAATAACTCTGATAGGATGTTGTTGTTTTTGCCACGGATCTGTGAAGTGATTCAGATTTGAGGCTGTTGACTGTTATTTTCAGTCCCGGCTGTCTCATACAGAGTGAGGCCAGGGACTATGAGCAGTGAATAGTGAGCTAAACCTTCAGCACTGTGAGTGTTTTGACATTGGACCTTCTCAGAGGTTGATCAGCGTTTGGTAATTACTGCCTATTGTTTGCTAGGTTCCTGTTTTTTTGGACATTGTGTGTGTATGTGTGTGTGTGTTTGAGATTTTACACTATTTGGAGTCATAATTATTGTCCTTACATGATTCATTTTGGGCAGAGAGCCTTTCAGTGATTGTTAAGCTGAGGGTCCAGACGCCAAATGCCGATAAAGGTTTGTCTTTGTCTGGTAAATCAATACGGGTGTACACCATGATGATAACAGTTGAACACTTCGGTTGTCTTTGGTCTTTGCCTCTTCTCAAACTTTGTTACTCTTCATGATGAATTACAAACTTGTTCCATTGTATGAATGACTGCACATAGTACCTCTTTACACAAAATAGCATTGAAAATGATATTTCTACATTAATTATTTTAGTCAGTAATAAATATTCTTGGCACGTACATTTTTCATGGCAGTAAAGGTGATCCAAAAATATAATTCTGGCCACTGGTTGAGTGGATTAGTGCTGGTATAGGGCAGCCCTCACACCTGTTAAATGGACTAGAGAAAATGAGAATCCTCATACAGGTGGGTTGGACCTTCGTCCATCTAGCTGTCAGCATAGCATTATCAACCAGCCGGCATGGGATATCTGAAAGAACACACTCATTCACACACACACACTTCTAACAATATACAACTGAGTCACATGATATAAGCTTGTGCGTATGTGAAGTTCATAGTGCTCACATCAGCAGCATAGCATTGAGTACACACACAGCTACACACATAGATGTACTTGTGCTGAGACGTGGCTGTTCTCATTACAGTTAGAGCCTAGCTATCTGACAGTAGTGCCATTTCCCCTGTGAGGTTTGTTTAACACTCTGGTAGTCATGCTGTCAGGGGCTATAGCTTCCTTGTGACGTCTGTTTCTGGAGAACTGGTTCTGCGGTAGCTAGAACACATCTCCCCGGGTTACTCATGCCGAAGAAAGGAGTCTCTTATTTCCTGTTTGTGTGTGTGTGGTTTTCCCTCACACCCTGGGGGCGACGGAGGTCAGCAGTCAGCTGGTGTTGTTGGGATCCCACACTGGAGTTGTCAGTCTACAGTAGCTTATATCACAGGCTCAGTCCGCTTTGAACTTGCACGACCACAGCAAGCAAAGTCCACGACAGAGAGAGAGAAACACAGAGAGAGATAGAGACAGAGGGAGAGGGCTCTGTGGACCGAGAACCTGGATACAACAGGAAAACTGAGCTTGGAGGAGTCTTACTAAGGTATGTGACTGCAAGTGTAAATTCAACTCTGGAAACTGGAAAGGAAAGCTTTGCTTTTGTTGGTTGTCAGGTAGACGGTAGCTAGCTGTCAGGTAGCTTTTGTTGGTTGTTCAACTTTATATGCTGTGGAAAGGTGCCTTTGACATAAAAACCTTGAAAAAGACTGCCAGTTGCTATGATTGTGTGAGTGTGTGCATGTGTATGTGTGTTTGTGGATGACTTTGCATGGTTTAACAAACAACAGCACAATATACTAGGTGTTTTAAATAGATAAACACACAGCCATACACACTCACGTGATAAAATAACACAATAATACTAAAAGAATGGCTGTTTTTTTGCCTGCTTTTTACTGAGCAAAGACTAACATGTGTTGTGACTTGGAGCTGGTGGAGCTCAATCATGTTTTCACAGTGCCAGATGGAGAAAATGACAAGAGAGGCTTGAATAGACAAGAGAGAGTGTCAATTGTTTCTGATGCTTCCTGGTGCAGCATTTGAGCACAAGGTGTGTGTGTGTGTATGTGTGTGTGTGAGTGTGTGAATATGGAGGTGTGGTTGTATATTTGTCAGCACAATATGAAGCAGAGACGAAAGTGGAGGAGAAGTAGGAAAAGGTCAAGGAAGGAGGAAGAGGAGGAGGAGAGCAGTGAGATTTAGGAAGATGAGGAGCAGGCAGGTGTAAAGAGATCTAACATAGGTATGTGCCCTGGTCTTTTTATAGCAAGTGTGTGACCTGCTGGCTAACAGGAAACATTTGAATTCAAGTCCAAGTTTGTAAACATACACACGGATGTGGATAGATCATGACGGGGCTCGCCTAGCAACATCAGGCTTTGGAGCGTATTTTATCTTGTACTTTGTATATTGTGTTGGAGGTACCTTGTATGTTCTTCATACAGTTGTATATGTACAACTGTGTACAACTGTACACTGTACATCAGTTGTGCATATGTACACAGGGTGTGCATTAATATATGTGTGTGTGTGTGTGTTTGTGTGTGTGTCCTTGCATGCTTGTGTACACATTTCATTTGTGCGGTATTTTTCAACACGTTCCACCCACACAACAGCGCGTCTTTGTTTCCTTGGCAACTATAGCGAGAGAACAGCTTTCAGGCACAGGAAACAGCTGGAAAGTTAGCTCACCACCTGATCATGCCACACAATATGCTACCCAACGCAACGCAACACAGCACGTGATTAGATTTATCATTTTAGTTGTCTTATTTCCCCATATACAACCAAGTCGAGCAGATGCAGGTTACTTCTTCAACCATACTGCAACAGAAGGCAGTGAAATAATTAATCTGGACCCTCTGTATCACGGTAATGCTGAATGTCACTGTGATTACAATCAAGACTTACACTGGACCCTGGTGTTAACTACAGTGATGACACATTGATCAATCTCATTCAACTCAAAGGAGATAAGATGCCAGATTTCCCCGTTGAATTTGTATCAATAAACCAATAAGATGGCCATAATCTTATTGCATGGAACTGTCTGTGAGTTGACTTGATATCAGAGACCCATTGATTGTGGCTGTATAGCTGTAGCTAACCTAGCTGGAGCAAACTGCCTAAAGAGGGTCCATGTTGAACGCTTCTCTGTTTTGCAACCTGGGCCTTTCACTCTGCTGAAGTTGACGGAGAGGTGAAACGGTACATCTCCACAGTAAGTGCACTGTCTAGATATGACAATTAGCAAGTCTTGTGTTTCAGAACCTGAGGGTTTTTGACTCCTTTAAAAACAGCGGCAGCTGTTGCTGAGTGGAGTATTTTAGTTCATATCTTAGTGAATAGAGTAAAAACAGCTAAACGGAAATGCAGCATGTACTTGCTGGAGGCTGGTGGGGGCTGAATATACCTCACAGCTCCTGGCCTTGTCTCTCATGTCTCTTCTCCTGCACTCCCATGTGTCCTCATGCAATGAAATGCTGTGATGTCACATGGCAGTCCCATCTTCTCCACAGCGCATGTGTGTCTTGTGTGTGTGTGTGTGTGTGTGCTTGTGTATGAATATAACTTTGTAATTGTATGTATAATACAGCATATATATATATATTGTGTGTGTGTGTGTGTGTGTGTGTGTGTGTGTTTGACTTATTCATAATGTCTGTCTCAATCCTCATTGAGGAACCAGCAGTGAGAAGTGTGAGTTTATGTAGCGTGCTCTCTGTTTTCCCACCACGCCCTCCTGACTTGACAGTGGTTTTAGGGCAGTGTACCTGTCGGCCACCTGACACACGTATCCATGTGTCATTTCCTGTTGTGTGGGCGCTGAAGGGTCCGCCAGAACTAATAGAAAAATGCAGAACTAGGCTGTACTGTTGCAGGGAGGCCTCCTTCAGTTTGACGAGGCTCGTAATACAATAGACTCAGAAAGCACAGGTTTGCATACCCTGTAGACCTTGCTCTTCTTCTTCTTCTTCTAATGAATCCTGTTTTGAATAGTATTTACAAATAATTCATAGGAAATATTCTTTTGATCTGATTGGTCGAGTTTACCGCTTCAGGACAATTTATATTCTTCCATGTAAGTTGTCAATCAGAGAATAGTATACTAAGTGTTTTAAATGCTTTCCTGTGTTGGTCTAAAGTTTCTGGAGCTCATGTGTGGTAAACCCCTCTAAGTTGGTGCCTGTGCAGGCTAAAAGAGCCCTAAACACTAGTTTGAAATGCTTTTTTACCCAGGTCTGGTCAGTACACCATTAATATGGTCTCAGGGTAGCAGCTTGCTGTGTGAAGGTTTACAGCTTTGATGTAATGGTTAATCACTCTGCCACGCAGCCAGTGAGCCACGCCAAGAGTACTTTGGCTTGAGTCAGGATTAAGATGGAGATCAGGATATCTTTAGGTGTTTATACACGGCATGTTGTGCTATGTTATCGTATAAATAAAGATATTGTCGTGCATACACAAACACATGCAGACAAGTTGAACTGGCAACTATTCTCCCCCTCGTACCCCTCCCCATAGCCTGGTGTCATAGCCTTTAATTAGCCCAGAAATCCAATAGTGTTCACTACTGTTCCCTTGTTAGATTTCACAGTGCTTAGTTTCCCCTTCCCTCCTTTCTCTAACCTCTCTTCCCGTCCCCTTCCTCCCACTTTCTCATTTATTTTCTCCATCACCTCTCCCTTCTTATGCTCCCCACCTCCCAGGTGGCTCTGTATCCTCCACCTTCGAGGAGGTGTCCCATATTAATACCTTCCTCCTAGGAACCATGGGTGACTCAACCATGTTAAGTAACTGTGACTTTGACCACTGACTCCCTTCCTCCTTGTGTATGTGTGTGTGTGTGTGTGTGTGTGCGCGCATGCATATGTTAAGTGTGTGCTCGTGGGAGTGCTCGGGGATTAAGTGTGAATCCTCGGATTAAGTGGACATGACACACCGTAAGAAGACTTGCTCAGCCGCTCTCCTTTCTAATGTTGGACAATTTGTTTGATGTTTTTTATTTCCATCAAGAGGACAATCATGGGGCCTGGCGTGATACCTCTCCAGCCTCTAGATAGCTTTGGGCTTTCACTGGCCACTTCTTGTTTCGATGGGACCTCGCTTTGAAGAGGAAATAGGACATGATTTTTGAGTCAGCGTGTCCCATTTCCACAAATCAATACTAGCATTATGAAGGGAGCCGTGGTGTTAATTTGGCTTTCTGTTCTGTGTGCTGTTTAGATGTTCCCCTGACACTCATCTCATGTTGTTTCGCTCCAACAGGAGACTACGGTCTACGAGAAAGAAAAGGACATCATCTCTATAGTAAGCGGGTCAATATTTTATGCCGCGCCTTTTTCTCCCTTACTTCCTTTTTCTGGGCTTTTATTTTTTGTGCTTTTGTTCGTGTGCGTGTGAAATGTGGCAGATTTGTTTTTACCTAGCCTTTACAGTCTACATACAAGTACTATTATTGAGAGAATAGTATATTCTTAAAGTAGGCACTATATCCCAATGATAGAATGTGTTTGATTGGGTTGTTATTTTCTATCCAGGGACAATATTGATTAGTCCTATTAATTGATACGTGGTTTTGTCAGGGATGGGATGAGTATAATCCTGGTGTGTTTTGTCCTCCAGTGCCGTCAGCTGGTGGCGGTGTGCGATGAGATCCTGAACTCCAGCCCCGAAGTGCTTCTTAGCCATACTGCTAAGCTAGAGAGCGTGGACCTAGTGCCTGCGTCACCTGGGGATCACCTGGTAATCAAGCCTTATTGCTCTTAATTCTCACCAGTTTCTCACTTGTTGCATTCATTGAGTCCTGCTGATTAACCAGACATCCTGTCGTCGAACATCAGAACAAATGCAATGCCCCGATTCTCTTTAGCACACATACAGTCCTAACACTTTACCAACTGCACTATGCAGTAGCATGTCAACATTTTTGACATGCTATATGGCCTAAAACCAGTGCTTCTCAAAGTGGGGTCCTTGAGGAGATCCCAGGGGGTCCCAGGGAAGATGAGGTTTCATTTCACTACAATTAGAAAATGTATAAGAATTCTTATTCTCATTATGGGTTTCACTCTCACCACTACTATGTCTCCATGTACATTCGCTCCATGGGCAATTCAGTACTAAATCAACAATAACAATAATCTCCCTAGGACGAAATCTGCTTGTCTATATGTGACAGGAACACATTTGAGAACCACTGTTCTAAACCTTTTTAAAATGAGTACACTGAAACAGCAGGGCCAACATACAATTCAGAGAGGGCTTGTATTTGATCACCTTTTACAGTGGGGTCCAAAAGTCTGAGTCCACTACCAACTCTTTTGTTTCATCATTTATCAAAAACAAATACACATTTTTATTCAAATTATATTTCTCAAACAAGATTACATCATTTTCAAAAATAATTTAATTGATAATTAAAAACATTTTTCAACAGAACTCCTTTTTCAAAGTTAAAGCACTAGCAATAGCGGCAATAATGAATAGAGGGCCTGGTCACTGTTATTACATTATTATTATATTATTATTATACTTTAAAATAATTATTATACTACTTTTGAAACACCCAGTACATATTTAACTTCTCCTCGGTCTGTGTACAGTCAATACTCTTGCCTTATTTTTGCTTGCTCTCTGTCATTTTCAATAGTCCATTTCTGCTTCGCCACTGTCTGGCGGGTTCTATCATCTTTCGGGTTCCACTCATCATTTCTTTCATACTTCAAGGTCCTTTCTGTGCCCTGCTCTATTCATATACTCCTTTTTTCATTATCATACTTTTTCTCCAGCCTTGTCTAGTTTCTCTTCCTGCCTCTTCTTCCTCTCTAAATGACACAGCCTTCAATCTGCACGTAGAGTACCACTATTATAGCTGTGTCTTCTTCTCCTGTGATTTACTTCCTCTCATGTCTTCTTTCTCTTCTCGTAGCATTTCTTACAGGTAATTTCGCCTGAGACGTGTTTTCAATTTCCATCAGAAGGGCTTTTCGCTGTCTTGATTGTCTTCCCTAATCATCTGTAATTGGTGTGATCTGCCTAACTAGAGGCACATTTTCTAGCGTCACTTCATCACCTCGTCTGCTCTCTTCGCCACCGCCATTAGATTTGCATGTCTGTTTGTGTGTGCGCGCTTGAGTGTGCAGATGCGCATGTGTTTGTGTCGTGGGTGAATGTATGTGAGTGGGAGTGTAGGAGTGGCTGTTAGCTGTTAGTGCTGTACTATTCTGCAGTCGTACTGGTTACTCTCTACATATGTGCTCAACAAGCAGCAAAACCTGATCATTCTTTGCTGACAGACTGTCAATGCCAATTGATTGAGTAATGGGAGTTTAGAGAGAAAAAAAGAGATAGAGAGTGAGAGACAGAGTCAAAGAGAATGTGATATCTGTCTGCTGCGTGTCTCTTTGCAGCAATTTCAAAACTATGCCTGCACGTAAGTAATTATCTGTAACATTTTCATTTCAACAAAGGTCAGTTTTGTTATCCTATATTATGACATAACACAGTAGTGACTCAACCTATACCAGATCATGAAAGCTTCTACATTTTTTGTTCTAAACAACCGGTGTCAGGTAACTTTCCCAGGAAAAATCCTCTAGCGCACAGGAAGTAATGTGTTTTATTTTGGCAGCAGAAGAAGAACTGGGCAGTTAGCATGAGCAGCGGTAGCCACCGTGGCTGAACAGACAAAGAAAAGAGCGCCACCTACAGAAACTCAAACTTCATCAACAGAAAATCCAAGGAAGAAGAGGTCACAGTACTGGACACACTGTTTGATTGACAGGTGAACTCTGGGAAGTGCAGTGCAGAAACACCACAGCAATGAGCGCTTAGCACCAAAGATGGAGACTAAATCAAAGTCTGTTGAGGATACTTACAGTGTTGCCCAGGTTCCTCAGTCCAACCAGGCCTTGAGGACTCTTGTTCTGCTCAGAGAGATAAAAGTTTCTAATTCACTCATTTGTTAAGGAATGACACGTGTTATATACCATGAGAAAGACCCTGGAGATCCCTGTGACAGGCAGCTTGACAATGTGTAACACAATGAATCAATATCAAGCATAGAAGGGTTTAGGACATTATGTGGACACTCTAGAAATGCCTTCCCCTAGCTCTGTTGTGTGTCATAGTCTTCTGCGTAACATTTTGAATTGATAGAAACGGTTTTAGTACAATTCTTAGCCATTTTGACTAATTGATTGGCAAAAAAGCTCAAACATCACTGACAAAGACTACAATAATACCTTAAGACCTTGAAGAACATGTGGAAAAAGAGCTGCTAGTGGTTCTATTTATCATGAATCTTACATTCTCTGGCCCAAGTGTCATTTTAGACAGGGAGTTGCCATATTAAAAAAAAAAATGCTCCGACCGCTCACTTCACTACTCATTGCATCGCAATGTGTGAAGTGAAGTTCAAAGGTAGAAAATGATTATGTGCAATATAAGTCAATGCTTGATACCTGACACTGATATCAGCTGGCAATGAAGATAATGTGTCACATGGGGTTATTTACTGAGGACATCTTCACTTTGCAACCAACGTTCCTTTCAATTTACAGCTATGTTTACCCCACTGCTAGCATGACACGGCTTTGACAGCAGAGTGAAGTCAATGCGTGCATCAAGCTAAAATACACCCAATGGACTATGACACTTAATATAACTTTTGAAGGTGATTTAAAGAGGAGCATAAGGAGGCGCTAGGCTGCAAGACCGTGAGAGAGCGTTTGGCATTGGAAGGTGTCTGAGTAGATTAGTCAAGTAAGAGAATCGCTCCTCTTTTTGTCATGAACACCATATAAATCAACCCAAAACCAGGGAGGGAAGAGCAAAGGTTTCAACTGCAAGATATTCTTTTGTTTTTCTCCGTAAATAGCCCACTGCACAGCACTAAGCACAGCCTGCACGCAGTCTTTATAAGGTGAAACTATGATAGCCTCGCGTAGGATCTGCTACATTCCCCGTGTACGTGGGAGCCTCGAAGGGCCGTGTGATAAATCCACCTACGCATACCATTTGTCACACTGTCGCCAGCATGGCGTGACTCTGCTGTCGGAAATCGGCTGCCGCTCCACATGCAAAAAAAAAAAAAATAGATCATCTGGCTTCCACGAAATACCACCGGCTGTTCTGCCTTGTCCCTGCACTAATGAGTCCATCTTCCCAGAGACATGTGATGATTACCAAACAGAAAGGAGGACATAACGTGGTGTTAGAACAGAAAGAGATCTGCTTTGATTGCTCATGTGAAGAGATTCACATCACTGCAAGAGCCTGCCAGTTTAGAGGAAACTTTGCTGGTGCCATTCATAGTGTCAATCATCTGTAGGGGTTGGACCGATATGAGTTTTTGGAGGCTGATACTAATACTGATATTTTTGGATTGAACCTGCTGATGTTACTGATATTTTATAAAATTACAAGTATTCACTGTTTCCCCCAGAGTTGTATTTTTGTCAGGGTGGAGAAGACTCTGAAACAGCATTTAGATCATCATGCGACACTAACACTCTCTACTAGAGCGGCTGTGGCTCAGGAGGTAGAGCAGGTCGTCCTCTAATCGTAAGATTGGCGGTTTGATCCCCGGCTCCTCCAGTTCGCATGTTAAAGTGTCCTTGGGCAAGGTACTGAACCCCAAATTGCCCCCGAAGCTGCGCCTTCGGTGTGTGAATGTGTATGAATGGTTAGTCTGATGTGCAGGTTGGCACCTTACATGGTACATGGTAGCCCCTGTCATCAGTGTATGAATGGGGTGAATGTGAATGCAGTATGTAAAAGCACTTTGAGTGGTCGGAAAGACTAGAAAGGGGCTATATAAGTGCATTTAGGTAGATTAGCAGCTCCTTAAGGCAGGGTGACCCACCCCACCAATTTAATGGTACTGTGGAACATATTACTGCCTTAAAACAAAGAACAAATTTCCCCAAAAAATATTATTGAGCAATTAAAAGAATAAAAAAAATATCCTTGTTTTTCAGACTGCTGTGGTCATAACGAAGACGGATGACACTGACTCGCCGATATCTGATTTTCAATAAAAGGCCCATATCAGCCCAATACACGGCAAACCGATAATATTGGTCTAACCCTAATCATCTGTCATGTGTTGACAGGGACCTGTCATGGTAAAAAAAAAAAAAACTCAAAGCCATCCAGTCTCCTGGGCTCAGCGTGGTGCCTCCTGAACACTAAGCAGAATAATAAATTAACCTCATGGTGAATGGATGACCGTTCTCTTTCCATACCACTCACAACTGCATTTCCAGGGATCCCAGACACCGTTTCCAGTATTTACAGGTTACATATTGATATACGACCTGCAGTTCGACCGGAACAAATTAGATTAGGGAACGTAGTGACAGTGTAACATGATGACATGTCGGCGTTGTTAGGCATCAACGCCTCTGCTGACGGCTGAGGAGCTCCAGGCGGAAATAACAGTGTCATGGTGGCATCACAGGCACACACGCACACACACACACTAGTATGTACTAATATGACTGCTCTATGTTCCTTTCTGTTCCACAGCATTTCATACTGCATTACTATCTAAAAGCTATCACAACACAGCAGTGTGGTGCAGACTAAGGTGCAGAAAGAGTACTAAACTAACAGTACTCAAGCCTTTCTCCTCCTAAAATTTTACTTAAGTAGTATTAGAATTACTGGTTCAAAAATCTACCTGACTTAAAGTAATACATAGTTCATTTAAAAAGTACCCAGAGTGGTACTTTTTAAGTACTGAGTTACCCTATTGATGTTTCTTTTGCTACTAGCTAGCTAGCAAGGCTAGCAACCTAGCTAGACAACAACCAGGCTAACTCAAACCAATCATTTTAGTAACTGGAGCAGAGCCTACAGCATTTGTACTTTTGTGATGAATGTGATTTAAAAGGTAGTGAACTAAAATACTTTGGTCAAAATGTAATTAAGCAAAATTAAAATCAACAGCTTCAGAAAATATTCAATAAAGCTACTCAATTACAGTCACAAGAGTAAATGTAATTGATTACCTCCATCCTCAAAACAAATAAAGCCTTTTACACCATTCAATCATCAGGTTTCTTCACTATCCATAGGTACATCGGTAGTGGAAAAAGTAACAATCCCACAAAGAGGTGGTAATTTTGGTAGGGCTCTTTTAAAAAGACATGCATTTTGGATTTCATATTTGAATACCTTAGAGGGAAATGCTCACAGCGTGAATATAAAGTTCAATTTGACAAACTGTCAAAGTCAAATGGTTTTCACCCGTTGAATTTGAGTGACAAAATGCTACGCAAGTCAGTTGTTCATTCTATACGATTGAATCTATTGTTTTCATTTTGGATTCATACAACAACTGCAAGCCATTTGTTTTTCACACCCTGACGAAAGAGATGTAGCTGTAAAGGTGATAGGTAAATACATTTCAAGGGACATTGAGGACAGACTTATTGTACAGTATACTACTGCAGTGTCACTTCTCTCATTCCAAAAAGCACCAAATGCCTCACGTCCCTGTTCACAGAGGTCACACTATTGGAGCGGAGGTGTGACTGGAAAGCACCAATCCAGAAAGAGTGTTGCCCATGAGGCATTATAGGCATTATAAGCACATTATGATGCTAATCAGACCTTGAAGTAATACAATCTGCAAAAGCTCCATAGGCCAGAATACTTTATGGGTGATCATAGTTAATGTAATTATCCTAACACCACACCAGATTGGTTATTGATTATAATGCATGGCAGAATGTATTCAACAGCATGGAGCACATAGAATTATATGAGGAAAGTTTATCATATGCTTATAATGCACTTAAAATACTGTTTCAGGGACTTTTCCACCCTGACAAGAACACAAATCTGGCGGAAACACAGACAGCATGTCATTTTTTAAAATTAAATATATTAAATACTGATACCAACTGCTCTCAGCCTTCAAAAGGTCATATTGGTCGATATAGTTCTTTTGTGTTTTGCTTCTTCTGCGTAGTATTTGAAGCTGGCCCTATGGGGTGAGTCTCTCACACTGGGGGGGATTGAAAGGCTGCACATCTACCACTCAGCATGTGGCTTGGGATTTAAACGACTAGTCCAAACACCGAAGATGTGATCCGCTCAAGTAATTGCTCCTGGCATTGTTTTTTTTCAGAGTGCAGAGAAAGAGAGAGAGAGACAGAGACAGAGACAGAGACAGAGACAGAGACAGAGACAGAGAGGGAGAGAGAGAACATGATGTCCTAACCCACCTTTGCAGGCCCGGTCTTGGCCAAACAACTCAGGAGGGCAACGCTCGCTGGTGCCAGCTACGCCGCTCCCCCTTGGAACCGGAATAAACACGCATCCGTACCCGTAACACCGCCTGACACCATGCCCTCTCTTTTGCGTTTAGACGCAAACACAAGCATGCGTACCGCTGTGAGCACAGACAAAAATCCCCCTATCAGCCAAGACAAGGACCTCCAGTGTTGCTTCTGACCTCGTCCAAACTGTAATAAACTTCCACAAGGACACAAATATCTGCGGGCTCTGCAGTTCTGAGAAAGCCAGCGGTTTCACAAAGTGTACTGTACTGACGATAAGGTGACAATCTTATCAGCAGCATTCCTATTATGTCACATTCTTAATTGTTACTCCACTGTTGCTCTTGATGCCCTTACATCTGTGTGCTTACACAGCCTAAAGAGGTATGTCGAGCTTTCACCGCTTCCGTGCTGATAAGGGGTTCCTTTATCACAGAGCTGCCTTATGTAAGATCAAATTTGGCCCTCTGCAAAGCTCCTTCTGACCCTTCAAATGGTTCCAGAGAGTGATAAGGTGCTGTTCATTCATTCATTCATTCATTCATTCATTTATTTTCCATATCTGCTTATTCTTATTCAGGGTCAAAGGGAGGCTGGAGACTTTTCCAGCATGCACTGAGAGGAAGGCAGGGAAACATCCATCCAGGGCGAACACATAGATAAACACACACACATTCACACCTATAGGCAATTTAGAGTGCAATGCATGTTTTTGGACTGTGGGAGGACACCGGAGCACTACTACTACTACTTTATTCACTTGAGGAGTGATTTTGAGATAACTTGTTTATTCTAAGGCCTATTAAAGCTGCACTATCCAAGACGTTTAGGTCAAAATACAGCCTAAACCACAACATGAGGCTGCAACAGAGAAGAGCGTCCCATCCCCACTAATTGAGATGCCATAGAGTCGCCCTATTTGACCAAATTATGGTCACTATTCCGCCCACAGGAAGTGACGAATCAAAACTTGAAATAGAGTGAAATAGAAACTGTCTGCTACACAGCAATGACATTAGATCTTTTTCCTCTCTCGTCCCTTTGGTAAGCATCACAGACCGGCTGGGTCAGTAAACATGAGCGTGCTGTGCGCAGTGTATTGATGTCATATTACGTTAGGACCCGCCTTCTGTCAATCACAACCCAGTCAAGCCAGCGAATAAATCAAAGATGCTCCTGCCAGTGTACTCTGTAAAATTGAACCAAACTTAAAGATGGGTTACACACAATTACAGCTTTAATTTGTTGCCGTCTTCTTCCCTGGAAGGAACTTAATATTTAGACAGCATTTGATTTGAAATATTTATTTTGAAAAACAACTAAAATAAAAGGAAAACAGCACATATCTCATAAGCAGTAGAAAATAATCTACAGTAAGAGAATGCAGGAAATGAGCAAAAAACATAAACTGGACTCTTTTAGGACTTGTTACATGTCTAAATCCTCTGTCAAGCCACCACATTATGTAACCTGGCAGCTGAACTGAGTGCACTATGACACACATAACCACTACATCGGGGCCATGCAGCATTATTATAAAACATGACATTACATGACTACTTGTCAATGTATGTCAATGTATTCCTAATGCAAAATCACTATAATATCCCTATATGGGCTTCTGGGAGTTTATATACCGTACCTTACTTTATGGTATTTTTTTGATCTCCTATGGCATCACTGTAATATTCCTATGGGATATTTTACATAGTTTATAGTATTGCTGTGATATTTGTGTAGTGTCCCTGTCAGTTGTCAAAGCAACAAAAAACTAAATACTCATTCTTGTTCAGTGTGATGACCATGGGACCATGGGGTGAGTTTGGTTTGAAGAAATGCACAAAATGCATATTTCTATGAAATATTCGAGTGAAACGTATTTATTAAACTGTTTATGAAGCAACACAAAGTATGTATATTTGTTTCTTATAGAATTATTAAGTAAATAAAGCAAACTCAAAGCCAAAATAGTGAAATTCCAACATAAAACATAATTTAAAATGAATAAAACACATGACAGAGAGAATACAAAAATCTAGGGCTGTTTAAGACTGAATGGTAAAAAAAAATTTTTTTTAAAAAGTTACCCAAATGAAAAACCAATCACACATCCACAATATAATACGACTTGTGATTTCAAGACGTTAAATGGGGGCTATGAATGCATCTCATGACTCCCTCACCTTGGCCTGGTTGATGAGCAGACCCATGAATGTGGACATCAGCATGGACCGGGACACCGGCGGACTCTTGCGCCGCAGGTCTGGGCTCTCGAACGGGAAAGCGGCAGGTTCCTCCGGTACCGTCACCGTGTACGATTGTCGCATAGACGGCATTATAGCTCTGTTGTCAGACAGCAGGAGAGTGCTGTCATTCAACGCAGTCTTGACAGCGTGAAATTCCACTGATAGTACGTCTGTCGTCGCACCTGTCAGCGATGAAGCGAAGACCGGGAGATGATACAATATATAGTAAATGATAAAGATATGTAAGACTCAGAAACTACGTCGCTACATGTCCCGTTTTTGCCGTATCCTCTGCTGCCCTGCAGGTTGAAGAGTACGAGACAGGCGGGTGTGTGTATTCGTTTTTACTACACGCTGTAAACGCCCCCCTGAAGACCGGTGCTGCTTTCAAGGGCAGCGGAAACGTCGGAATTATGAATGGCACACACCGAGTCTGCGCCTACTGTAGTGCCATTAATTGTGTTTCTGTGATGAGAAACACAACTTTGATTCAGGTGTGTACCAGCTGGATTGCTGCACTAACGGTGTTATGTGTGGCTATTATGATTGTGGAGTGCCAATGATATTCTATATGTACTTTATATGATATGAAATATGTAATAAATCAAACTGGAGCATATCCATCATAACAGAAGTGGACGACACTGACTGGCTGATTTCTGTTTTGTTTTTTTAAAAAGCTGAAAGGGGTAAGGGGTAAATACAAACAAGGTTTTTCCAAACAAGGTTACAAAGTGCTTCACAACAATGACAAAGATCACTAGGATAAATAAGGACAGAATAAGATAAATAAGACGAAAGAATGAGGTTGGCAGTAAAAGACAAACCGATAAAACGAAAGGATTAAATAAATATCAGACAAGGCAATAAGGATAAAATGAGTAAAAGCCAAATGTTACCGAAAGACCCTATGATAAAAGTAAGTTTTAAGAAGTGATTTAAAAGATGACACTGTGCCAGCATGAGCTCCTCAGACAAGTCGTTCCAAAGTCCAGGGGCCCTGATGGCAAAAGTCTGTTCACCTTTAGTCCTTCGCCTGGACACAGGAACAGTCAGATGGTATGCATTTACAACCCTGAACAAACTACTTTTGTACAGGATCCAAATTGGTTTATTGCTTTCTGACCAAAACCATTTCAATTTGTGTCATATTTACGATGCAGTTCTTGGAAGTTGGAGCTTAGGAGGAGACAGCATACGTCTTCTGACTCAGACTTGATGAAATTAGGAAGAGGAATGACATCTGGGGTCTGGCATCCATCCATCCATCCATCCATCCATCTACCCACCTATCTATCTATCTATCTATCTATCTATCCAGATTTGTATAAAAGTAAACAATCAGCCATACAAATCATATTTCTCTAGCAAAAGCATTTATATTGCACGATTGGCTATCAACAGCTTCAATCCAAAAACATCTTCACAAACCAATATCAGTCAACCCCTAGTAGAGAAGGTGACTGACCTTGACATTAATCTTTATACTAGAGGGTTTTTTTTGCATACTAGCGTGACACAGACAGCTAAGGCCCTGATAGCTGCCCTGCAAACCTTTATAGCTTCTTCAGCTCTCTAGTTTGGCTTGCAGTCATATGAGAGAGCCATTAGATGCCTCCAGGGCCACATAACACACTATACTTTACTTAATACTTTACTGATGAATCATTTTTATATCTGCATAGTGAAGGGTAAAACAGAACACAAATACATACATAGAGATACTTCATTCAAATACCCACTCACGCCACATGCTCACTCCAGTGAGGAGTGAGGAAATACCATGAAGCTGAACTCATATCCGAGCACACCCCAAATATACACGCTGACACAGTAAAACACACCCAAATAATGACCTGCTACATTTCAAACATACGCCTTCCATTACAACGAGGCCATCCCTTCATTCAAATACATGAAAACACCCACTCACACCCTGCACCCACTCCAGGCCAATAGTGTATGTGCATTCATCAACCACACGGCAGGGTGGAAAGTGTTAAGTTGGGAGAGGCAGTGAACCACCACCACTTCCCTGTCCAGGCCCTACAGCCAATGGCCGTAGGGCCTGGACACACCTGCAGTCAGTCCACTGATTATTGCCTACTGTGCATTTTAGTCCTACCGACCAGAGCAGCAAGGGGGAGGACCACAGACACCGACACCTCCATCTGGAGACAAATTTATGCTGGTTCATCACTAAGCTACAGGAAAGTAGCTTATATAATGAAGCATGCAAACTCAATCCCCATATCATGCACAGTGACGAAATGAATCACAGATGCATGAAATGTACTAGCACATACCGAGAAGAACGACTAACCAAAGTAATGATTTAACGTGAAACCCTGTTAATGCCTAATTGTTGCAATTGAACAACATGCTTCAGTGGATATATTCTGCAAAACTCTGACTCATTGACACATTGGCCTGTGGGTGACTAAAGAATGAAAGTCCGAAATACGCACACTCATAAACACACACACATAAACAGACTTATGTAACCATAGAAACACAATAGGCTCAACATTCGGTACGCAGGGGAGGGAAAAACGAGGACGAGGCCACGTCACTCCACCTTGCACTTGAGCAATGTTTTGAATACTGACATGACGATGGGAAAACATTTGAATGACATTTTAATAATTGCAGGTTCTACTGCCTTAGAATATGATTGGAACTGTTTGAATTACTCTGGGGTGCGTTTTGGAAAGTGTGAAATGAAAACCCAAGATCAGTGTGTTATCAGATATGAAACTAGAATTTAGCCGACTAGGACATTTTAATTTACACACATTAGATCCTAAGTGCATTGGGCATGAGAGGTCCATTCAAACCGCAGTAACTTTTCAGTAAGGAGGTACTCAGTATTTTTGCATGTTATCTATCTACCTGTGTGATTTGACAGCATCGCACCTGAGGCTAGTCTTCATAAAAGCTATGCAAAAAGAGGACGTCACTTCACCCTTATAGACCCAAACCAATTTAAGACACTACTCAGAGGCTACTCCTCAGTATGGAAAATTAACATAATAAATTCCAGGTTCTTGAAAGGTTTTGGAATTGTACAGAAAATATTGTATGGAAAAATATTGTCAATCGGTGAGTGACAACAGCTTTGCATAAATGTCTCTAAGTAACAATAACAATTAATATATAGGGATAATGTTCTGTTTAGCATAATGTAATATTACACTACATACAGCCTTTCCTGGAACTGTATGTCAATTAAATATATTTATATGTATTAATTTATATTTATTTTTATTGAACATGAAGAAACAGTCACCATATTATGCTTTATGATGGTAATTAGTAATGCTGGGTGAGGGGGACAGAAAGCTTACTGACAGGCAATGATTGCTATATCAGTGACCCTGAGTGGTCCTGATCGTGTACATGCTATGCATCAAATAAACTTGACTCACACTGCCTTTGAGAACTTTTTGATTTATTAAGGTAAATTAAGTGGCTGCCGCTCTCAAAGGATAAAACATTTTTTGGCCATGTTCCAAAACATTTAAAAATAAAACAAAGGTACTGATTTTAAAAAAGTCATACAAATATCACCAAATTGACAAGGACTGTACATTTGTACACAGAAGGTAGCAAAATAGGCATATGCATGAAAAAACTGCTACCACTTTTAGCTAATTGGAAACTGAAAATTTCACCTCAACAACACTGAAGGTTTATATAGTGTGTTCAGTGACATATATTGACATTTACATTGCATAAGGTGCCAAATAGAAAACATCTGACAGGGACCATCCCAAGGTACCTGGAGAACCCAACACTCAATTGATAGTATTTCATTTTGTCTCCATGTTGCCATCTTATTAGGCAAACTGATGCTCGTAATCAAACAGCTACAGCCAACGATCAGTGTGTATAGCAAATGCATGCAACAACATGACTAAATAGCATAACTGATCAAGACAGAAATAATTGTAATGTAAAGTGTTTTAATGGTACATCATGGCACAACTGATGTATTTCAAACAAGTTGATTGCATACCTTACAGTCACAACACATCTTAACATCTATAACACCAAAATTTGAGTTTTAAGATATAAGAGATTCACAAGGTTCTGTCCTCACACATAAATAATAATTTCAGTCATAAAATGCACTTTGACAACCAAAATAAATGTAGGGCAAACTATGCCTCTCCACCCATTTACAATGTATTCTTCCACTACAATCAACATTCTACACTGTTTGCATTATGAAATATACCATCCTGTCAGCGAAACTCTACATGGAAAGTCATTCTGGAAGGGCTTTCCTCTTTCGTGATCCATTGACCCTTTATTGCCACAAGCTGTTGTAGATTTTGTTGGTTATGAATTATAAACTCTGTAATTTGCTGCTCTGGAGGTCAAGGCAGAACCAGCAGGAAGTAAATTGATCAGCTCTCCTCTGGTTAGAGCTAGCCGGTGGACCCACTGTCCACTAGTAAAGCAGACAGTTGGGATAATTTACATTCAGAAACATTTACTTCAAGATATTATAAGAATTGGACCATGTGCGGAAGCCTCTGGAATCACATTGTATTTTTCAGAATAAAGGGAATGGATTGTGATCTTGGTGATTTTTATGATTTTTATGATTCCCGGCACAAGTATAGGAAAATAAGATTAAAAGTCATAGTTAATTATGTTGAAGTAAATTATGTTGCTGATAGATCACTGATTTGTTATCCAGTCTGTCCTTAAAAACCCAGTCTTGGTACATCACTCCCACAAAATTAGACCCATCAACAAGATCCTTTTCTATTCAAGAGAGTCCTAGAGAAGTCCTAGAGAAAATGGTTTCTAATCAGCTCTTGAATATGGTAGAAAACAATAACATTTTTGAGAATTTTCAATCTAGTTCTCACGAACCAAACAGTGCTGAAACAGCTTTTCTCAGGAGTGCTCTATTTTACTCGACCTAAGTGCAGACTTTGTTACTATTGATCATTGGTATTCTTCTTAAAATGCTTAGGATGTGTTTGGGTATTTCTGGATCCGGCCTTGGGTTGTATCATATTATCTTTCAAGTAGAACATTTTCAGTATCTATTGGTGATTATGTTTCATCACCTGCTCCCCGGAGGAGTCGCCCAGAGCTCTATTCTTGGATCTCTTCTGTTTTTTTATACATGCTATAATTAATCATTTTAATTGTATTTTTTAACACTGCTATGCAGACAATGCACAGGCTCCAATTGGTGTAGAAAGTCCCACATTATGCCTTCCTTCATTGGCTACCAGTCAAGTCTATAATTGGTTTTAAAATTCTTCTAATCATCTACAAGGCATTGCAGCCTCCAACTCATATCACTGTCCTCACTTTGGTACTCTGAACAGGGCCTGTTGGCTGTTCCAAAGGTCCAACTTGAAAACAAAAGGTGATGGTGACTTTGGAACAGATTCCCTATAAATGTTTGACTGTCCAACTCAATCTCTGGCTCTAAGAAATTACTTAAGAGCCACCTTGTCTCACAGGCCTTCTCTTAATCTGACATTGTGTTGTGCTGTGTCTTATGTTATTGGTCTATTTTGTGTCACATATGTAGCTGTTTTTTGATTCAAAATGTGAAGCCTTGATGATTGTATGTCTAAAAAGGTGCTATACAAATAAGTTTACTTATTTATTTATTTACTTTTGTATACATTCAGTCACATCAATAATATCTGGACTCAAAGATTTTGTGAATGTAAATTCTCTAGATTGTCCAACTGGCAGACAATTGGTCTACTGGCTAGTTATTGCTGACATTTTCTGTTCTCTTCAAGTCTTTTCTGTTTCTGCTCTTTCTCATTCTTTCCCTCCCAGTCCTCACAGGAGGTTAGGAGAGGAAAAGAGTATGAACCAGGAGCATGGAGATCACAGCGCTGATGGTCAGGAGGAGAACCAGAGGTCTAAGGCTACAACTCAAGCTTATAGCTGTGAAAAGAAACAAAAAACAAGTTAAATATGAAGTAGGTTGCAATACCTCACCAGCTACATTCATTTTAGCACTAGAACCCCTTGCCTTGCTAATCGGAACATAAGTGGTATTAGTTTGTATGGGGACGACTTCAAAGCCAGTCTCTATGCTGACGATATCCTGTTTACGTTGTCAAATCCAGCTCACTCAATACCACATCTTCTTGAAGCTCTTGAATATGTTTGGTCAAATCTCTGGGTACGAGGTAAATTGGATCAAGAGTGAACGTATCCCTCTTAAACATTTTACCTTCTCAACTCACTCCACTCCTATTATATTGAAACCACAAGGCATGAAATGTCTCGGAATACCATCAGATCTCCAATTAGCAAAATATTTGACTTGAATGGTCTCAGTCTTTTAAAAGCAATTAGGGATTATCTCAAGAGACAGACAGTCTTGCCTCTATCTATATATATCTATATATAAAAGTAAAGGAGTAAAGTGTAAAGTAAAGGAGTTGGGAGTGCTTGACTATAAGATGGCAGCTGAAAATAACAAACATATTGCCATAGCTGCCTTGTGGTATCACCCTAAATGCAATTGAAAAATTGACTTTTCATGTAAAGTGGCTAAAGTACTCCACAAGCAACTTACTGTTAAATGGCCTTACCCTATTGCCAATATTGAATAACGATAATGAGTTTACAATGGCTTGAGCGATTCAGCATATTTCAAGAATTACTTATCAAGAGGTATTGAATTAGGATCTAAAGACAGCCTTGACAGCAAACTGATGGAGGCTATCCTGGAAAGGGGACCGGTCCCAGCATTGTAAAGGCCGTTGGGCCTTTCCCCACTCTAGTGGTAGAGCAACCGTTAAATCACAATAGGAAAGGGACGAGGGCATATCTGTCACCATAAAGCAATGGGATTGTAAAATGCTCCAGTTGCTCCTATTGCAATTGTGAGATATCAAGTTATACAGATGAAGATCTTGTTCAGGGTCCATAATTAAAGAAAATATAATATCTATACCATATATATACCATAATATCTCAGATCTGTGTTAGCATGGCTGTGGTGGGATTGCTTCACTCATACATCTGCTGTGGTCTTGCCCAGCAGTTAAAACATTCTGGACTGATGTAATTGATATCCTATGTACAATACTGAATGTCCATAACCCAGTATGCCCTGTAGTGTATGTACTAGGAAGTGGAGCATTTAATCAAGAATTGCATAACAGATCATTGCTTTAGCTTTTCTTTTAGTGAAATGGACAATCCTCATGAACTGGAAAGCAGGAAACTTTATAGACTTTATATCAATGGAGCAAGCCACTTCGGCTCTCAAAGACTGACATTGGTCTGGAAGGCCCCTGGACTTGTGTGTGTGTGCGCGCGCTTACCCCGGCAGCTTTTGCCGTCTCGTTGCAGCATTCCGGTCACACAGCTGCAGACAGGCCCAGTCCCCTTACTGGTGCAGATCTGCTCACAGCCTCCATTACCTGTCTCACACCAGTCCGATTCTGAGGAAACACCAGGTGCTTGTACAGTCAGACAAATCTGAGAAACACCATGGAATTTGATTAAATTGGTCTGGAAAGGACTGGAAATGTTTTGTTTTGAAAGGTATCAGTTTCCTTTAAGTTTGCAGTGAATTTGGATGGCATTATGCCACCTCAATGCCCCCCTCTTGTGGACATTCTGGGGTGACTGGACCAGTGAAACCTATGATTACAATAACTGTTCTTATACATTCTCATATTGAGATCATTTGTAGTGAATTCAATTGTGAAATTAAACAATTACTTGTTTTGCTCTGGACCCCCTGGAGACCCCTTAGGGACTCATGGAGGTCCTCAGACCCCACTTAAATACTAATGTAAGTCATAATACAGTATGTAACCCACTATACTGTATATATTACTGGTTAAGGAAATCTCATCTAGTAATGTATGTGATGTGTGTGACATTCAGCTATATTGCTAAAAAAATAAAATAACAATTTTAAGTACTTTTAGTTATTGTCATTTTGACAATGTTTGTAGTATTGTGGAGATTGTGACCCCAGTTTATCAAGCATTCAACATCACAGAAAATAACCATGAACCATCCACGTGACTGTAACAGTTGTCACGTTGTTGTCATACGGTCTGAAACAGTCATTACCCATTAGCTCTGCTAGATTTTTTTTGCTGGCCATTATGCATGGATTTTATGATATGAAGAATTTGTCAAAGATATCGTGGACAAGACATTTCTGTCCTGGCTCGCTGTTTTGTCTGAGGCATTGTTATTCTCTTGTTGCCATGGTGGGGGGATCGACAAAATATATTTTGGATATACTTGCAGAATCATGTTGTCAACAGCACATAGGAAAAAATGTTTTTCAGGCATCCTGAATATATTTTATAACAATAATAATAATAATAATAATAATAATAATAATAATAATAATAATAATAATATATAAAGTAAGCTACGAAGCACTGCAAAATAAAAGGGAAAGCAAACATCAACAAACAATCTGATATATACAATTATAAAGGGTGGCA
>CABFOQ010016055.1:5912-16847 GCA_900660455.1 Gephyroberyx darwinii | reverse complement strand
GTTCTCAGCTTATCTTAACGTAAATGTCTAAAATATTTAGTCTTTTTTAGTATTTCATGGTGAAATCATTATTGAAGACAAAACTGTCTTCTGCTGTCAGAGATCACCTGTACAGTTCAGGGGCATTTTACTGTCCAGATGTTTTCCTCTGGGGTGACTAACTAACTAATCCATTATTCTCATACAGTCAGCGTCTGAAGAAACAAAATAGAAATTTAAAAATGAGGGACTTTTTCATGTATCAAAAATAAAGCTACACATTCACACGTCTTTGTATATCAATACTGGGAAGTGTTCTTTTTTTGGACACATTCTGTGAAGCTGAATGAGTCAGTGATCTTGTCACGCTCACTCTGATTGGTTACACTTCATTATTTCATTATCCAAGCTGATAACTTTTGTTCTGTGTGAAACATTTTTTCCCCCATCAAAAGTAACTTGTAACTGCACTTTGTGAGCTGCTAGGGGGTTCAGTAAATGTGGTGTAGAAAAATGTAGGCTATTTACTTTAAAACGTAGAAGAGTAAAAGTCAACCACCTGAGTAAAAGTACCTACAGTAAACTGTAATTAAGTACTGAAGTAAAAGTTATCAGTTACTTCAACTAGCCTGACCAGTAATAAAAAATGCTTGTCTGTGCGTTGAGATGACAGTGAGGCTGAGTTAGTGACCGGTCAGTACAGCTTTGAAGCTTCACTTGACTTCAAACTGGGATATCTGGTATTTTCCTTTCCCCTTCTAAAATCACAGGACTTCTCTACAGCGAGAAGCGGCTCTCCACCTCATCTGCGACCATTTCAGCGATGGCGAGGGAGGAGGTGGCTGCAGGCGAGGGAGCGTTGCGTACATGGAGCACCCGACTGCCCACATCCCCAACACCGCCGTCAAACACAAAGTCGTCCACTAGGTTTCCGGCCCGGTCGAGGGCCTGCGCTCTAACTCCTGCAGGACCCCTGGGGGAGGAAACAAAACGGGGTTACCAAAACCAGCGTTAGCAATAGTGTTTCCCCTGTGCTATTGAACTAGGGTAAGCCCCTAGGTAAAAACGTGTCCTGTTAGAGGGAAGGGGGTTGGGTGAGTGTGTATGTCAAGTGGGCAGCTCCCATCATGGAGTTAGGCCCTCCAGAATGAGTACAACTAATAACTATTACCCCCCCGCCGCGTAGCTGATGTGTGTTTCTATAGCCTGCATGCATTTTGAAATCTTGCCGCAGTGCTATACCTGAGCACGTCACTCAGAGCGAGTTCAGGGATGTACTTCTGCAGGATTTTAACCTGCGCTCGAATGAAAATCCCTCTGTACATTTCTCCGAGCCCATACGTTATGTTCTTCAGCACCAGCCTCTGGAGACCCCTGTCAGATAAAGGAAGAGATAAATATGAGTTATGCAACAATTACATGGTAAGTGGATGATTTCAGAAACCGTGTGGATACTGTCAGTGTCATTTGTTCATATCCCACCAAGATGGATTCCTGTACATTAATAATATCTGACAAACTACAGCGTACTAGTGCCACAGAGATACTATCTTTGATTTTTTTTTTTGTTTATATCATTTATTACCATTTTTTACTCTGTTTTCCAACCTATACCTCTATTCTTGCTGCTGTAGTGACTCAGTTGGGGATCAATAAGGTTCATTTTATCGTAAAGTAAGTTATTCTGTTTATGATGTACTGTAACTGAGTATGGAGATGGCAAGAGCAACTTCTGCTCAATAAAAATCATTATCATCTTTATTTGTGTAACACTTTTCAAAAAAGTGTTACACAAGTGTTCAGTGTATACTGGCATGAAAATAAAATGAATTTTGCATTAATTTGGTCTCTTTGTGTTGCATAAGTGTTATACCTACATACTGTTTTAACAAGGAAGTACTACTTTTCTCAGGGACAATGAAAATGAACGTATACACATAATCAAAATCCCTTTCAGCATAGTGTCATCAAAATAATAAAAAAAGAGAGATACCTTCCACACTGTACCTGTATGAGAGTGCATCTGCAAAATCTCGGAGATTAAAGTCAAACAGTTTGTAGCCCTCCCTTTTGAAGGCTAGCACCGCGTTAGGGCCGAGCCAAACGCTGCCGTCCATCCGCGGGGTGAAGTGAACTCCAAGAAAGGGGAACCGAGGGTCAGGGACCTACAAACAGAATTGAGCTTAAAAAAGGTGCAGCAGCAGAAAACTGAGTGTACATGCATTAACTGAAGAGCAATATAATTTAATACTTCATTAATCCCTATAGGGAAATTCTGTTTTTGCTTTCCCTTTCACTTTTTTTTCTCTCTACAGGGAGGTCAGAGGTCAGGGTCAGCTACCGAACAGCCCCCTGGAGCTGCTAGGGGGTTCAGTGTCTTACTCAAGGGCACTTCAGCAGGGTGGGTGCCTGTCAACACGGGGCTTGAATCCAGGTCCTTTGCTTGAGGCATGTGCAATTTACTGACATCACATTACATGATTTCTGGGTAATGAAGTCCTTCAAACTTTGAAAAATTCAGTTATCGCTCGCTGCCACGTGGGGGCGCCAAAGTGCAAAGTTGCCTGGTGTAGGTTTAAGACGGTAGAGGTTGTACACTTTCTTGTGGTGGGAAACATTGACACATTAAATGATTTAGACTATACAACTGAAAAAACCAAAACAAATGGATTGTTTATCTGAGGACTTACAGGGTAGATATTTCCCTTGACCAGATAGTGTTTCTCAGGCTTCAGCACCAAATAGTCTCCTCTGAAGGGCACGATCCGTGGCTCTGAACTGCATCCAGATATCTGGGACAAGCGGTCTGAATACAAGCCCCCACAGGTCAGGACGTAGCGGCACCTCACCTCGTTTCCCTGTCATACCACACAATGCAAGCAATGCAAGAAATGGAAACGGTGTAACACAGCAACAAAAAGGTGCTATATAAATAAAGTTGGATTTGATGACAATGTAAAACATGAAAAGATCTTCAGATGGCCACATATCTGCTTTTCCCTCTCTTTCACACGCACACATCTTACCTTTTTGTCCCTGACTGCTATTGGATATTTCATTCCTGAAAATCAATACACATTAAGGAGGAGTTAATAACTCTCACGATGATGCATTCCTCCAATTGTTGCCAAGAACCTTTTTCTTACCGTCGGTGCTATCAGCTGGGCTCTCCTTGGCCATGGCGATGTCATTGACCTCATACTCCGTTACCACCGTCCCTCCTGCCTCTTCAAAGTCTTTGCCATACGTGAGTGCCACCAGCCTCCAGTCCACAATGCCAGTGTAGGGCGAATCCAAGGCCATTATACCCTGGAAGGACAACCTATAGTCAACAACTCAACTTTTTCTAAATTCACGCTCCCTAGAAAAATGCCACGAGGAGCGTCTTGGGGTGTCTTACCTTACAGTACGGCTCTCGTTCCCTGATTCCCTTGGCATCCACCATGCTGAGGTCACGCACTTGGTTCTGCAAGCCGCGCTCGTACAAAGCTTTCAGTCTGGGTACCTCCTCTTGCTCTAGAGCGACAATAAGCTGCACAAATGCACAAATATATCTGATTAGTGCCTCAGACAGAACACAATGACCTGTACAGCAGCCCTGCTGTAGGGGTCCTGTATAGTTGTATAGCACAACACTACCAGGGTTGGGGGTTCGATTCAAATAAATACAATCCTGCTACTGTTCGGCCCTTTTGATGAAAACATCCACCAATTGGCAAATGTTGAGTTATATTGTAGTGATGGATACTGATATCCTACTGCTCATTCATTATTTAACATGTAGAACTGAAGGCAGACCTTTCCACATCTCTTGTACGGGACGCCTTTCTTCTCACAGTAATCGTAGGCCAAGGTGGCTCCTCGCACACACAGACGGGCCTTCAGCGACCCGGGGGTGTAGTAGATCCCACTGTGGATGACTCCACTGTTGTGCCCACTCTGGTGTAGAGCTGGTGGTTAAAAAGAGACGCAGAAAAATAACATGAACTAATAATCAAGTTATCATAAAGAGGACTTGCACTGCTGATCCATAGCTTGTTGAAGGAAAAAAATCCAACCTCAGATATTTTGTGATTTTTGGTGTACACACTTTCCCTCAACCTGCCTTGTCGTCTTCAGCTAGTGATTTCCTACATTTCCCAGAATAGCTTTCAACAACCGCCAGATAATTTACCTGGACTTTCAATCAAGGTGGGCATATAGCATATTAACTATGGGTAGCTAGCTAACTACACTATATGGCCAAAAGTCAGTGGACACCTGACCATGACAACTATATGAGCTTGCTGGACATCCCATTCTAAAACCAGGGGCATTAATATGGAGTTGGACCCCCTTTGCGGTTATAACAGCCGCCACTCTTCTGGGAAGGCGTTCCACAAGCTTTTGGAGTGTGTCTGTGTGAATTTGTGCCCATTCAGCCAAAAGAGCATTAGTGAGGTCAGGCAGTGACGTTGTACAAGAAGGCCTGGATCGCAATCAGCATTCTACTTCCTCCCAAAGGTGTTCAATGGGGTTGAGGTCAGGGCTCTGTGCAAGCCAACCGAGTTCCTCCACACCAAACTGGTCTAACCATGTCTTTATGGACCTGGCTTTGTGCACAGGGGCACAGTCATGCTGGAACAGCAAAGGGCCTTCCCCAGACCAAGTTGGAAGCGCCCAATTGGCTAAAATGTCTTGGTACCTGTAGCATTAAGATTACCCTTCACTGGAACTGAGGGGCCCAAACCCCAAAGAACACCTGAACTCAATAACTAGTAAGGGTGTCCACTGACTTTTGGCCATATAGACTAGTTTGGGAACATTGGGGCGTGTCTATGATTGTGGCCGCAGCCCTTATTCAAAGCACAACATGTCTTGTGGTTGCATTGCATTCTGGTCTACTGAGACTACTGTCGGTGGAGAAATTAGTATCTCTTCTACGAACGTTGGTCTAGCAGGAAGCCCTTTGATTCTGAGGGACT
Source organism: Gephyroberyx darwinii (assembly GCA_900660455.1). Taxonomy (NCBI): domain Eukaryota; kingdom Metazoa; phylum Chordata; class Actinopteri; order Trachichthyiformes; family Trachichthyidae; genus Gephyroberyx; species Gephyroberyx darwinii. The sequence continues at coordinate 11,904 of CABFOQ010016055.1, read as the reverse complement.
GACACCAAAAACATTTACAGTTAATGTTTCAGACCTTACCTTAGCAAAGTAAATGAAATGAGAGCAGGACATTAAAAACAGGTCTAACATATCATTGAGTTGTAATTATTACAAGACCATGATCACTTTCAATTTGATCAATTTGCTCTTCTTAACAACACAACTGTCCGAACCAGAACTTACAAAGCTCCTTTTCCTTCTCCAGCAGGACAAAGCTGAGGGTTGGGTGTCGCAGAATGAGCTCTCTGGCCGTAGCCAGGCCCACGATGCCAGCTCCCACCACAGCCACGTCATATGTGCTGAAACACAGATGCAAGGTTAAAAGGCCGATCGGCGCTGCAGTTCAACGTCAAGGTGGGCACTGATAACTGCCGGGCTTTACGGGTTCAACGATTGTAAAGAGCAGAAACCAGTGGTTCAACGTCCAACTGTACATGGCTGTTACGGCTACATCGGAGCGCAGCCCACAGACCTTTGTAACTGAAATTGATCACTATGGAGAAGCAGGGCACCCACCAGTACTACATTTGAGGAGATGTGCACAAGCTCTTTCACTGGGCTTAATAGAGTATACCCACAGTGTACGCAGCAATCCCAATATAGCCACCTTTTCAACTCCCACCAACTATAGCTATCACAAGTTATCACTATAGCTGCAAATAACAAAAGAGGATTAAATAATGGTTCGTGGGCGTCGTCATTTAATGTTTTCATAATGTGGATGTTGTTTTGAGACTGGAAATGTCTCACAACTCTACAGGACATTAGGAACAGTCAACCATCTTGCTTTCATTATCAAAAATTGCAAACAGGCAATGTTCTCGTGAGAAGAATTCACTCTCAAAAGTGAAAACAAAGAGTTTTGGGGGGGTCCTGGTCCCCCGGGCTGCCCGTATTGGTGGATCACCATTTATCAACGGCTCCTAAAGAAGTACTAACAAGTAAAAATGTTCTCAAGTTCAAGTTCAAGTTCAAGTCATTTATTATCAAATGTGCAGCATCACTTACAGTCATACTGTACAATGAAATGTTTTGGACGAGGCTCATTCCAACAAGGTAGGTACACATCAAATCAAATAAAAAAAATAAAAAAATCAGAAAGATAAATATCGCTTTGAGGGCTTGATTCTTAGTTTGATTTCAAATAACTGGTGTAACTGACAGAACTTGTGCAACTCTCAAAGACAGTCGTCCTGATTGAAACCAAACAATAGCTGTAAAACATAAAACATCTTCTTCCACAGCTATCCTATAGCTGGAGGGAAAGGGGCCCTGTTATATAAGCTCCATACCATGAACTCCCAGGACTGACTGCAGTTTCTCTAGATGGTTAATATGGAACACATGTTGGCTGCATTCCCCACTAAAGGCACAGTTCACCCAAAATCACTTGGCCGTAATAACGACTTACTTTTGAGTTTTTGATCACTGGCACTGCTCTGGAAAAGTAGGTGATCAAACTACTTACTTTTTTACACTGTAATAAATCATTATACTGCTAACTGGCAACCCTACAGTCAAACTACAAATACTTTAAAGGGAATTTTAAATACACCCAAACAACACCAGCCAACTCACAGCGATACACAACGCTCACACAAATGGGTTTGTCAAAGTAAAACAGCAGAGCGGGGTGTAGACGAGGTAATGCAAAATGCTGAAATGTTATGCAATCGTGGCGGAACCGTCCTTGGCACCGACGGGGATCAATATCAGGTAGTTGTCTTTGCATGGGATCCGCTTCTCCGCTTCCGTTCTTAACCTTAACCTTCACTATCAGTCATCAGGAAAAAGTGCTAACTGTTCAGGAAGCTCGGGTGTTCGTCCTAGCTGCCACATGAACTAGACTACTACACCTCACTGTCAGTTGTAGCTTGCTGTCTTTTCTGTAATGTTACACTTACCTGTGCAGATGCCTGGCCGTAATGCTCTTCAGCACTTTTGGCTGCGCTGCAAAAACAGCAGCAAAAGACATGCTACGAAACATCGGAATCATTGTCACGGCGTTTGACGAGCACACTAGATGCGCTCCGTCATTGTACTACAACCTGACAAATCTGCTTTGACTTCTCTGTTTGTATTTCGTCCTGCAAATAGTGTGACCCATCCGGCTGCTCTCTTGAGCGTGGAGGAGTAGCCCCGCCCCCTGCGTCGCTTCACCCACTCTGACGCTCCCCTGCGAGCCAATGAGACAGCACGTTTCTATTACGTCAACCGGTCAAAGGTCACAGCAATGGACGCGTTCCTAATGTAAACAGTGTCGCAGAGGGCAGGTGAGAATTCGCCTGCTATCTACTCTCATCGATTCATGAAGCTTTTTCAGTACAAAACTTTGGACTAAGACATTTTATTTGTCCGTTTTTCAGAACTGAGATATGAGACTTTTGTCAAAAGCAGCACAGACTCTGTGTCAGAGGGACTGGAGCCGCAGACAGTTCTGGGGGTGGCTCAATGCAGTTTTCAACAAGTGAGACGCCATAATCCCACAAATTATACCAGTGGTAAAACTACCGACTGACTGTAGCAAGCTGTGCATGACTAGGCTTGTTAGTGCGTGTTGCTGGATGTTGAGTTGAGTCATTTCCAGAGGAATGACAGTTAATCTTGGGCTAATCTGTCAAATATTATTTAAACAGTGGGTAATTTGTCCATGTTAAAGAAGGGGACTGGTGGTAGGTTGCTATTTTGACTCACATTTCCCTGTAGTTAACAGTCATTTAATATTTAATATAATATTTAATAATATCTCTTGATGCCCATCTTCTCCTGCCCTCTATTCACCCAACAACCATGACATGTTATCAGTGTATAGCACAATAATGTTGATAAACTATCTTTGATCACAGTTACTCACTATGATGTTGTCTACAGGGTTGATCATGAGAGGATCAAAGCTATTGGTCCAGACCGTGCTGCAGCAGAGTGGCTCCTGAGATGCGGGGCCAAAGTGAAGTTCCAGGGTTTTGAACGCTGGCATCACGACTACAACGGACTGCCCACTGGCCCTCTGGGACGTTATAAGATCCAGGGAATCGATGCCACTGAATCCTGCATCATGCACAGAGGGTTTGACCATCTGGGTCAGTGTTACAGTGTGGAGTGTCTTTGTCCTTGTGACCTATCCCATTCCCTCTGCCATAGAAAATGTTTGTGCATGTACTCCCTCAAACAGATTTAACGTTACTGTTGTGAGAGCCTGTTGTTAGACAAAATTCACATAGGTATTGATTATTGGAAGACATGTTTTTTTTCCAGAAATATGCACTGTCCTGTCTACTGTCTTTCCCAATGCCATGTATAGCTAGTTTGTCATGTATAGCGATTTTACAAACCTAAAATATGTTGGGATAAGTGATTTTGTATTTACCATGGATCCTTAACACGAGTTTGACCTCGACTGTTCAACTGAAAATGTGATACCTTCCCATGTTAACAAGAAAGGAAAGTGGAGGGTGAAAGTGCATCTCTCCCAGACTGATTATCCAAATGTGACGCAAGTGACAGGGATGTTTTACACTTGGCAGGGAGAGACAGTGCACGGTCTCTGACCTTGTTGGCTGCTGCACTCCAAACACCAGAGTCCACAGGATTTGTTTGGGTGCAAACTTTTTCTGTGTAAATCAAATAATTGAATCCATGTTAATCATTGCTTTTGTTGTGTTTTGTTTATTTTTCTAGATGGTTTGAAATACCTGGAAGAAATGAAGTTCGACAAGTGTATCTACATTGAGGACGCCTGCCTGGAGAGGTTGAGCTCGATAGAGAACCTGCAGGAGAGTTTGCTCATGTTGGAGATAGTGTCCTGTGGAAATGTCACAGATAAGGGTATCATCGCCCTGTACAAACTCAGGTGGGCGTTTATTTAAAAGGGAGTAAATCTCAGAAATCTTCCTGATGTAGTAGTGATGAAATATTTCTATCAATTTGTAAAGGAATCTGAAGTATGACTGAGTGACGAATGAAGTAATCAAATATTTCTGTTCTTTCCTGAAGGAATCTGGAGCGTCTGTTCCTCAGTGATCTGCCCGGGGTCAAAGACAAACAGAAGACTGCTGAAAGACTACAGACAGCACTTCCACGTCTGGACTTAGCACTGGACCTTCAATGACTGGGAGAGCAGATTTCTGTTTGAGTGTGAATTTTCAAGGACCATTGAAAGTTTTCAGAGTAGAGACTTGAGCAGACGGGGCTTTGGGGATATAAATGTTCAGATTGAAACTTTAAGTTTGTAAAGAGCCTATCATTGTGCTCCAGTCTTTATTTTTTGAATGAGAGAGAGTGTGGAACACGGCAGCAAGGCACTATAGCACCTAGTAATGAAGAGGCCAGTTGGTCCAGCAGCTTTGAGCTTGAAGTCGAATCAAGACTATAAAAAAAAGAGTACAGCAAGAGCAAAAGTTGAACAGCACTTTATATTGTATCAAAAATTGATAGAATTAACTATTAACTTATATTCTCAGCATTCAATGTATTAACGCTCCTGTTATCCTCACATTTACTGACATCTTTTATCCTGGGGGTCAATTTGACCCCAGCAAAGATTTTTGTTATTTATAACATTTGGAAAGAAAAACAATTTCTGTTATCGAGGATAGTAACATGTGTTATGTTCAGGGGGAAACAAACACAATTTCAAACATTTAGAAGGATTTTATTTCTAAAGCAGAACATCATCATCACCAGAACATCAGTGAGGAACACATAACAGTTCTTTATTTACAAAAAACACCAATAAATATGTAATGTAGGCATTGAGTAGGGATTGTTCTTTACTACTGTAAGTGCCATGCATGAGAATATGTATGCTGTATATGTGAGACAGTAAAAAACAAAGTTAGTAGTCAGAATATGAACAGCAGTCCAGCCTTTGTCTACACTACTGAGCACATGATGTGCAGAGAGTGTGTGCGTTCTGCTTGCAGACACGTGTCTTGCATTTCACACACGTGTTTCTGGTCATTTCTGTTGGCACCTGCCACGTTTCCTGCGTGCTGTTTGGACCACTGGAGTTGAGGTGTGTGTCTGTTTGGATGTCCTTCTCAACAGCTGCAGCAGCTGTTGATGCTCTTGGAAGAAACCGTCTTCTCTCGAACACGCAACCCAGCTGCTCCAGGAAAATCCTCCTTCGACTCAGTTTTCCGCTGTTCCAGTCCTTGTTTGTTTCGCTCCATGTTACAAAGGCACTGCAGGCGCTGACATCGGTGATGTTGAAGAAAATGACTAGGGGCCAACGGGCAGTCATGCGACGGCAGCTGTATGTGGCTGTGAGCTTGTCCAGGTTGTCAACCCCTCCCTTTGTCTCGTCGTAGTCCAAGACCATTGGTGGTCTTGCTCAGACAGACTTCTGGTGCTCATCAGCAAGACCTTTGTCCCTTTCTTGGGTCAATAGGAGATGACAGTGGCTCTGTCAGGGAAGGCAAACATTGAAGATGTTGTTCTTTATCGCTAGAAGCTCGGAGGAAAGCTCTGGCTTGTTTTTTCTTACTGTTTCTAACATGGTAAGCTTCCTTTTCAGCAGTTCCTCACCCGTATGATGTGAAAAAATAATCACATGTAATGTTATGACCGTTCAGTCCTTCGGCCATGTCTGGTACCACCCTCACGCCCTGATTCTTTTCAGGTGCTTCCCCAGTGTACACCTGCATATTCCAGGCATAGCTGGACTGCATCACATGCTGCCCATATTTTGATACCGTATTTAGCTTAGTATGTAGTCTGAAGAGACAGCGCCCATGAAATGCAACCAGACATTCATCCACAGTCACATGGGGGCCTGGATTGTCCCATACATCCTGTAGTGCTGCGAGTTTGTCACACTCTTGTCGGCCCTTTCCAACTGTCCCCATACAAGTTTGTCATCTCAAGTATATCCTTTTCTACTGATGGTGTTATGAAGAGCTCAAATGCTGATTTTCTGTCTTGGACATGGCTGACTGCGTATCTGGTGGGGCCTGGAACCATTTTGATCACATGAGCAGCACTAAGTCTACCC
>CABFOQ010016029.1:4858-18465 GCA_900660455.1 Gephyroberyx darwinii | reverse complement strand
CGAATGCAAGGAGGAACGATGAAGGGGGTAACGAGTTTAGAGAGCGAGAGAGAGGAGGAGATCAGTAGAGGGAAAGGGAAAGAGAAGGGATGATGTTGGACAGAGATGGAGAGGGTAGAAGAGAGGCAGAGAGATTTTACGCTGCGTCAGTAGGGTGTGCTGTCTACAGCCTCATTAGTCTGGAAGGTGTGGAGACGAGGAGGGAGGGAAGAGAGGGCCGACTTTGTTCTCTGTGATTGAAAAAAAACTCAGTCAGCACAGAAATGCTGGCTGTGAATATATGTGTCTGTGGGGGTGGTTGTATTATATGTGCACCCATCCCTTACATTTCTGTAAGCAAAACCCAGTCCCACCTTGCCCACGTCTGATTGGCCATTGATTTGTTTTTTTCCCCTCCCCCCGGCTTCAATTAACAAGCCTCTCTTTAGACCAGGTGAAAATGCTCAGCAATAGTCACACAAGCTGCTGCCCTATTAACACTAGAGCACTTACAGTATCAGTATAAGGCTTGGGTTCAGCTTGATAAGCACACATTTGTGTACTTTGTTAAAGTAGCATTTAAAGCACTGGCTGGTAAATAGCCAGTTGGAGCCTTAAGACGAAGAGGCATATCCATGAGAGTTTTCAGACAGCTGAAGTTTTGCATTCATAGCTGAATAAAGTAGATGTTTCAGGTGAAGCGATATGGATTGACGATGAACCTGCAAACACATCTGCTGTTGCAAACATTTCAAAATGGACTCCTGGTTCTCCATCTTATGTCGACAAGGAGTGACCAGAATGATTTTGCGGGGTCACTGCATTTTGAAGCTGGTGTAAGATAATGAAGCAAGTAGAGCTGCATTATTGATCATGTATAATCGTATATCATGGTTTTAGCTTCCTCAGTTTGGAACACTTCATTTAGTAAGTCTGCTATATTTGAAAATAATCAGGATGTTGACATAATCACAGCATCTACCAATATAATCGGACTATCATTTTAGCCATAATCATGCAGCCCTAGTAGCAAGAAGACCAAGGGCAAAGTGAAACCCGTGTTGATTACCGACATTGGTATTTTATTTCATGTAAAATTCCCAGCCCTGTCAGAAGTAGGTGCCAGTATTCTGTGTCACGAGATTACTTCCTCATTTGGCGTTCCACTTCCTCTTTCCCATCAGTGGGCTTTTATATTTGTATTTTACTTTAAATGTATCTTTGGTGAATTGTTTATCTGTACAATCCCTCTCAGTGGACTATTGGATGTTTCTTAATAAGCCTTGTGGTTCACTGGTGTTACCTCCAACCACTTTAAACCACAAGCATGTCTTAGTTGAAATGCCAACTAAGCATCTACCTAAGCTAAGTGTGATGGTAGCATGTGTGTGTGCACATGTATTTGTGTTTTACCAGTCGTGTTGAGAGGACTTGGCAGGTGAGAAGTGATTGATCGGTTTATTCATGTTATTTTATATGTCCTCTCTCACGCTGTCATTCCCCTTCTCTCTCTCTGTCTTTAATTCAGAAAGCTTTATTTGGCATGGTAATCGTTCTGACATGTTCAGTGCATAAGTGCAAAACGTATTTCCAGTACATCTCCACATAGATTAACCACCAAGCACACAGACACCACCAACCACCGACACATACATGAATGGTGACACTAATCTTAACTTGGCTCATTCTTCCACTGGCTGTCCCGCAGTGTGAGGCTGGTGGCTATATATGTAGAGTTTTTTTTCAAAATACTACATATCCATTTGTTTGTAATTTTGTGCTATGAATCATTTTACTAAGAGTAGGTGCCACCTTAAACTCTTCAAATCCTTCCAGCCAGGGTAGACATGTTTTCCAAATTCCAAATATGTACCAGGTGAAATATCAGTGTCAGTAAAATGTTTGAATGCATTGCATTTTTCACTAATTTTCTCTCTTCCATTCTTTCCTTTTACCTTCCAGCCCTGACGACATTGGAAGCTGCTGGTACATCCTACTGTCTGGCTCCGTCTTCATCAAGGAGTCCATGTTCCTGCCAAGAAGCAGGTATTTCGCTTCGGGGTGTGGGTTGACGGTTGATCGTGGAACTGAAATGCGAACAGCTTTCCCCCCTCTCAAAGCCTATTTAGAACAATTACCAAGGAAGATAAAAAGCCGATCTGGGGCTGGCAATCGAGGGCCAACTTTCATTTATACTATCTCAAAAATATATTTTTTTTTCCCGATCAACTTGCTCAAGAGGAGAAAACAGTAGCATCAGTTTTACCAATAGAGGCTTTTCATTGGATGCTTCGGGAGTGACTACCAGTGGTTACACAGGGCATGCCATCATGTTGGACAATGATTTCTCAAAAGGAAAGGTTTTAACATTGTCACCTCTTCCCAGAAAATGCCGATTTTTCTTTGTTTTGTCAGGGAAGAAGACCCTTGTTGTTCCTCCAACATGGAGGCATGGTGGTGTCTCTTGTAGTCACACACTCCACACTCCAAATATTCATGACAGGCCTCTATACAGATGATATGATGGAATTATCCTGTGTTGAATCAGGGTATTCCTGGGTAGGCCTCATTGGGGCCCATCAGGTGGGCACCAGCAATCACAGATGTTTGATTGATTAGGCCTTCCCACCTTCAGAAGGCTCAACACTAAATTCTGGCATCCCACCAGCACCACCGCCACCCTCTCTATATCCACTCTCAGCACTGATCAGCACCTCTGAAGCTGCGACCCAAATGTTAGCCTCAATTTAAGAACTGTGATTTTGCAAGAAGCTCTTGTTACATGAACCATCTCTGTGGGCGTCTTGAAAACAATGCTCTTTTCATCCAATAGGCTTATATAACACACCTACGGCCACACAGAGCTCTGCACATTCGCTTCAGTTTAGCAGAAATGTCCCAATAGTCCAGCAGGGTCGGTATGCTCACGGTTCATATGAATGTTGAAAGCATTTAAAATGCAGGAACATCGGAAATGTGCCAAAGACGAGCTCTTGCAGAGCTCCCCGCTTAAATATAACCTTTTCCTTTTCTGCCAAGGTGAAAGTGTGTCTGTGTTGCAGAGGGGGGATTTGTGGATATTGGCAGATTAAAGTTAATGCACGACTACAGTCACTAGGGAGGACAGGTCTCTGAAAATGTTTACTAAGCATATGCATGTTGCATGGAAGCCCATGCAGGGATCCACTTTGCTGCATGAGACTGTGCAGGGTTGATCATTTGATCATTATCATTACTTGTTTCAGAGTGATGTCAACTGTACTGCAGATACAAGCCTGCCTTGTTTTTGTCATCTGCCACATGATGTTGTACAATGAGCAGTTTCAATGATTCACTTTAATTGCAAAGTAAAAAAAATGTACAAGAATTTGTTTTAGTGACATTGCTGCAGAGAAACTAGGTCAACTGACCTAGTGACGAAGTACATACTGACTCTAATAGCACAGGGACAACAGGACCTCACATTATACAGTGCAAGACACACAGTATGCATGTATATGTTTATATGTGTACTCACAAATATAAATTCAGCATTTAATCACCATTTGCATGTGTTGACTAAAACATGATGACTACATTTTGAATTTAGAATCATAAATATGTTTTGTACTATAGGTGAATATACTCATCATCTTTATGGAGTGTTAGGTGAGTGCTATTACAGCGTTAACCTCTGCCACAACCAGGGGTACATGACTGTTGTAGGGCAAAAAACATGTATGGTTTTTAGGGAATAGAGAGAGGAACGCTTATTTCCTAGTTGACACCTTTGCATTTTTTAAATTATACAAAGATTTTTTTTAACAGGCTTCAGTGACTCAAGAGTAATGAACGAGTAATGTAAACTTTCAGTTCAAATAAGAAACAGAGAAAGGCCAAAACTGCAGTTACATGGTTTTTCTGTGAAAGCAACAGTATGGCTGTCTTCCCAGTGAGCGTGACCGATAAGGTTTTATACTGTGTAATAGCAATAATTGTGAATGTACCCGCTTGGCCTGCACAAATGACCATCATCAATCTGACTGGAGGCCGTCTGAGGTCACGGTGTGATACATCACACTCATGCTTCCTGCATAAGCTTACATGTTGCTGCTGTCACAGAAATATCATGTCACTGTAATTTGGGTGTTTTTCTTTTCCCTACTTGATTTTTTTTTCTTTATACTTGAAAAAAGAACCATTTGCAGAAACCTGTTTTTTTTGTCCCATGAACAGTGATAAGGTTCAGGCAACCAATCACGGCCCCCACAGCACTGCATCACCTAGTCCATAAACAGGAGAACATGGCGAGGGCAAAATACCTTGCAGGGGAAATTGGTTGTGACATGAGGAACTGAATGGAGTCCAGTGGGACTTCCTGAAGCTTTTAAAGACATGGTGGAATTGAGTTTCAGAAAGGCCCTACCCAGAAATGGCTGTTCATATCTACACCAGCAGCAAAGCTGAAAACCTGATATGCTTCCATCATTCTTTCAATGTCTCTCTCTGACTCATTTCTCTTTCTCTTTCTCTCTCTCTCTCTCTCTCTCTCTCTCTCTCTCTCTCTCTCTCTCTCTCTCCCTCTCCCTCTCTCTTCCTCCCTCTCAGGCGTAGTGAGATTTGATCCAGGGGAAGATGAATGACTCAGTCATTAAGTGAATCTAGAGCTCTGTTCCTTATTTAACCCAGTCAGTGTGAAATACAACCTTTTATTCGTTTTGGTACAAATAATCAATAAATAAATCTTAATAAACGGGTGACACAGATTTTGAGCATGTGCGAATATAAAAGCCCCTGATGTAATTAAAGCAAATAGATCATTATTTTTCGACAAACATTATCTTTTTGAATAGAAAGTGTGACCTTTTGGTTTTCATATCCACTGTGTACAATTTGACATCAGACGCCACTGAGAGAGCTGGCGAGTTCAATTCTATGTGACTGTTTCTGTCAATACGGTGTGAATGTAGACTTTAATTCCAAAATGAGACATCCACCCTTTGAATTATGAAAAAATACTCTTAAAGAATGATAGAAAATAAACTTCACGATGGAATATAATTTAATTTATTAGCTATCTTAATAGCCTTGTTTACAAAATAGTGACATTTGATAGATTGGGATCATCTGCTTTCTTGAAATATTGTGCAATGAACATGTGAAAATGATTTTTGTTAGATAATGTATCTGTATTGTGTTTTAGAATAAAACCCTTCAAATGCAGGTTTATTTTATCCATCACTCCTCAGTACTACCCCACTATATAAGTCAGCCATTATCAGGTGGAACCTGTCAATGTCAACCATCAAATAGACTTTATTAACCCTGTATTGGGTTTCACTTCCCCTACCATCTGGTTTCTCATGCCTTAATAACATTATCAGTATATTGCTGTTAGCCGGTTTCTCCAGTCATCCACAGAATAGATTCCTCTGTCCTTATATTGGGTAACCCCAACCACAGCTCTAGCTGAATCAGCACGTCCCAGTAAACTGGAGTCATGTTTGCAAAGAATCATCCTTATCACTACTGTATGTGTAAACGGGAGCAACAGGCCTGTATAACATCTTTGGCTGAGGGAGGCATGACAACTGACAAATTCTTCCTAGATGATCCAGCGATAAGCAATTCTCTAATTGCGCAAATACATGTATTGTTCATCTCTTAGGAAGTGTTGCTCAAGATAGTCAGACAGCAGCTGATAGACGATAGCTTGCTTGGAGGGTGATTGTCGGTCCTGTCCCAATAAAACAAACAAACAAAAAAACACTTAGCTGCGATTTTAATTTTCCTATAGTTAAATGAAACTTTACATTGTCATTTAAGTGTCGAGTGAGATCCTGGTCCTCGACACATCAACACTATAGCTAAAAATCAACTGTATAATTTAAGAAATACAATGCAATGAGTATTATTTCCCTACTTATACTTTTTCTTTTCAAATGCATGTTTTGTGTCTGACAACAGCTATGTGCATGAACCTTGTTAACGCCAGAGCCAGGCTTATAAACTCTGTACTCTTGAGTGAGGCAGTCGCTGCCTGTGAAGCACGTGGATATCTGCTGTGTCACACAGTTCATGACTAAGTTCTGTAGGCAAGAGAGCAGAACTGGAGGAGCAGGAGTCCCCCCACCCCACACACACACCCTCACACCCACACACACAAACCCCGCCCTCTGGATCACTGGTAACTCTGTAGCAGGAAGTGATCCGTACGCTGGAATGTTGATTCCTAGTTAGTGCTCCGCATCACATAGAGCGAGGGAGAGAGAGAGGGGCAGAGCCATAGGACAGAAGCTGTGTCAGTGTATGCAACAGCTTTCTCCCCCACACACACACACACACACTCCTCACAAACACATTTCGGACAGTACCAGGGTGTGTGCAGAACGATATGCTCCAGCCGAACTAAAGTCTCAGGACTGGGAACATGGTTACTTTGGACTAACGGGAGGGGGGAGGACATTTCAGAAAGAGGATCCTCTTATCAGGTGGCATTGTCAGTCTCGGACCAGTTCGCAGCACCAGGGTAAGTGTCCAGGCTACAAAACACCTCTTCACTCCCTAACACCTAGCCTAGCATCTCCAGTGTTGTGGTCGTAGTTTATGTAACCGACTTGTCTCCAAGCTGGGAGCTGGTTGCTGTAAAACAGTCAAGCCTGTGAAAGATTACTGGAATGTGAAGCATGACTTTGATGTTATTTTTGATTTGTCAGTATGCACAGTGTGTGCTGCCAGTAAAAGGGGAGTGTTTTGGGTAACTTTGAAACGCAAGAAAAGACAGACCTCCTGCTGAGGAGAACGTCTACGAAGTGGATGATAGGTGATGCGGGATGATTGATTGATATGTGCTAATAAAAGTTTTGGGAGCCTAGCCTGCTCTCTAACTCCCTAGTTCAATGCCCTCTTCTCTCCACCATCACAATGTCACTGAAGTTGTATTTCGGGAAGCAAAAGTCACGAGTCACTCACAAATTCTTGGCAGCGGTGTCAGCTTCTATTTAAGAAGTGTGCAGCGGGGGGGCAGCGGGGGGGCAGCCACGGTGCGACTCAAAGGATTTCTGTTTGTGTTTGGAGGGCGAGAAGTGATCAGATGGTCCGCGCCCCCTGGCATGCTCTAATCAGCCGACTCTGTCTGGTTAGTCCTCTCTGAGGGATGTTGGTAAACCATTCAAGCCTAGGTGGTGTTTTCATTGACTAAGCAGACATGGCCAATCACCCCTAGACCCCACTGCGCACACACACACACACACACACACACACACCTTCTCCCATGACCTCTCCTTCCCTTCCTCTCCGTGGCCTGTCTGAAGTCTTGCATAACCAGGGAGTTTAATCTTTGTCCTGCTTAAGGGTTTGGCGGGTTAAAAAAAGCCAGCATGCCCTCTTGCTAGTTACTCAGTTAAAAGGTTTAGCAGAGAGCGGAGACTCCTCCCCCCCGCAGTTTGCCCAGACCAGGGGTGCCGATTAGGGATTGGACTGGTTCAGTCAGACGGCTGGATGGATCTCTTTGGCGGGGGGCTGCAGGGCTAGCAGAGTGAAAGGCTGGTGATGCATGTGGAATGACATACCAGACACCCAGGCTTGTTGTATAACAGGGGAATGGGGGAGACGTCAGTCAACAGGCGGGGAGCATTGAAGGGTTTAACTCCAAAATGAGATATCTGCTACCTGTCCACACCTTTTCACTCAAAGTGTCTGATAATGCAATTAAAACACATTTTGGAACATTTTAAAGGATAGTAGGTAAATGTAAAATGTTTTGTGAGCATTTTCACAGACTGGATCTTCTGTAGTTTAGAGATATTGAATTAGGAACTTCAGGTAAAGATGTTTTTTTTTTTTCAACTATTTCAAATTCTGGAAATGAGGTCTTGTGTTTGGTTCCCTATACTAATCTAATATGGGCTAGCCCGGTGGCATGTGGAACCAATGCTGTACTCTGTTATAAATGAGTTACATAGTGGCACAAACATTTAGCACACCCTTTTATCTAGTGTGCCTGTAAGTTTGTCAGCCAGCAGACGGTCAGTGTGCAGGAAAGAAAGCAAAAACCTTCAACTGGTGGAATCACATTCCTTAGTGCTGAATTATTCATAGCAAATAGATTGCAACTGTGCATCAGCATCATTAGTAGAGCTACTAAAAATTAAATACTCAAACTTGCTATGCACAGGGCCCGAAATTACCACTGGCCAAGTGCAAGATGCAAGTAAAAATTGTCTTTGGCGTATAAATCAATAAGGGTCACCCGCCACACTGGCCAGTAACTGTTTGAGTCGATAATATTTTAAAAACCTCATTTATATACAGTCTTTGGTTTTGTCTGTTCGCAAACTTTGAAACTGCGCTTCGTAATGCTTGTAGTTTGAATTCTGCAGCGCGCCATGGTCAATTACACCAAAAAGCATTTAAAGCAACAGTATGGCTGTCTTTCCAGTGAACGTGACCGATAAGGTTTTATACTGTGTAATAGGGTGACATATTTCTGCAAAAAGTGTAAATTATTTTGGCTGGTAAAAAATATTCTTGGCAGGTAATTTCTTAGGTTACTAGCCTGTTTCAGGTGAGCCGAAAAGTTGATTTCAAACACTGGCTATAAAGTACAGTGTTGATTTTACAGTGTTGATTCCCCCCGCACTACTCCACTCCACACCCCACCCCACCCATTCTCCAACACGACAGACCTTTAATCTCCAAACAAGGCACTTTTGTATTGGAATACGCCCCACTGCCACACCACCCCACCCCAGCTCCCCACTTCCATAATCCCTTCTTTAATATCTCACATTGCCTGTGGCATTTGCCTACTGCAAAATGGAGGATTGCATTACTTATTTCAGGAATGTAATGGACGAACATGATTGAACATGTCATTTTGGTGGTTCCATCTTGTGGCCTAATGTGTTTTGTGATGTGTCATGGGTAGAATCACTTTTCAACAGTAGAGTGAGCCAAGTGAGGCTCAACAGGATCACAGCTGGTACCAACTCAAAATGTTTGTAATACCAGATCAAAAGCACTGTTCATTTCTCTGAAGCTGCTGCCCAACTCACAAATCATCCTTGCTGGCAATAAGTTACAAAAGAATTACAGCATGTGTCATCTTGGCAGAAAGTGAGTGATACAGGCCTAAATACTGCGTAAGCTCTGGTTAGCCCTGTAGCTGTGTAGTGGAATTCAGGCTGGTGTATGTCTGGGACACAACCAGAGTTAAAATGCATTAAGCTTAAGCTCAGGCAAGGCAAACAGCAACCATCAGCATTAACCCCACAATGCCTTATTTCAGTCTGCATACAGTAGCCTGGCCTGGTCCCTCTTGTTGTCTGTCAGTCATGTTTTTCTATTTCAGCAGTTTAAATGCCTGACACTGGGATTATTTGGAAAATATTTTTTGTAGAGATATCAGAAAGCTGACAAATTAGTCAGGTTTAAAAACTACACCACTGGCAGAGAAATAAACAGAATGACACAAATTGACAAAAGGAAAATATGGAAAATAATGAAGGCTGGTCTATGGAGAGAGGAGGAAAGAGAAAGCAAAGCCAGGGCAGGAACCTTTTTAGCCTGCAGACTATAGTGAGTGGTAAATACACCAGCCAAATAGGTTTTTAGGACATAATAGGACCACCAAATCATGGTTTGTTAACTGCCATTGTGGCTGATGGATTGTCTTATCAGCTACAGCCAAAATTTACCAGCACTTTGCTTTTGGCTGGTATTTATTTTCCACCCAGACCAAGCTGTACCCACAACATGGAGCCACAAGCCCAGGGCTCGAAAGCATTTAAGCCATGCTGTGCCTGAGGTCTGCACCTGTCAGCGTGATTGATGAAAGCCGTCACCTCCATAGCCTTAGTGCAGTTGGCCACACTGCTACCTGCTGCTCACTTCACTATGAGCTCTGAGGTGTAAGTGCCTCTACTAGTTACTCAGTCTCAGTTATACAGACTAGTTGGCTCATGGTAACTTGGTAACTTGTGGTTACCTGGCTTGGCAGCCCCCCCCCCAAAAAAAAACAATATGTTGTTCCAAAAATGAAGTTGCAATAAAATCCAGAAAAATGTTTTTGGCTTTGTGTATGTTTAATAATGATGTTATTATTGTGCACCCCATTTATAACCAGAGCTGTTTTGGGCTGTTTCTTACACAGCAAACTCATCAGTGTTAATTAAAGTCTACATTATACCAGTGTTTACATAACTCTTCACCCATGAGGGTTAATTTAACACATTTGATCCATTAAACACCCACCCCTGAGTAATATTGGCTTTATGAGTGGACAAACAGCTCTCCAATTAACACTTGTCCACTCCAAATAGTTGTCACTGAAAAATCATTAACACAGGAAAATTTGCTGTGCATGACTTATAAGAAATGTTGCTGCGTTGTGTCTTCTTGCACCTAATGAGAATGCAAGGAGAGCTGTTAATGCTAAGTTGTAGCGACTTCCAGCTAGTGAATCAAAGGAAAACGGCTATGCTCAATAATGCAGAAACTGTGATTTTGGAGTCATTCGAATTTATCTTACAAAACAATCAAGAAAACAACTATTTGTGAATCACATTCTGGTTGTAATGATGTTAAAAATATCAAACAAGGAACTCGCTGTTTCTCCGTATTGAGGTCGCAATGTGGACAAAGGCTGCAGTCTTCACCAAGCCCAGAAGTTGAATCTACTCATAGTCAGAATTTCCATGACTGCCGCCCATCTTTGAGACATTTTGGTCTCTCCTGCTTTTAATATTGCCTGGTCCCTCCTCATTAGCAGCCAAACCTACTGTACAAACTGTGACGTCATGAAAGTGGACTTTTCCAGGGATGGTTGTTTCCCATCGGTGGGAGTGGTCTCAGCTGAAAGGAGGAACTGTCCAGTCAATGCTGCTCTGTTCCCCATTTTATACAGGAATTCCATACAGACCATTTAAAATGCAGAGCACAGAACTGCTCATAGGTTTACACAGACACAGAGTCAAGGAACACTTTTCTGGGTGCCACGCAGGATCTGGGCTCTTTTGCCATCTCGGTGAGATTTAAAAGGATACCAAGGTCGACTTGCCGATTAGACAGACACTTACCTATACAGGCTTTCAACACTACCTGCCGACAGGTTTAACTGTCTTCGGATGAACTTTGACCCCTGAATTCCTGGTGTTCACATGTCTTTTCTTTATTCTTTCTAGTTTTGGCAAGCGATCGGCAGGCAGCCTGCGGCGCGGATGTGAGTGCATCGTCCTTGAACCCTCTGAGATGATTGTGGTGAGTTTCAACCTTCAGCATAGTATTGTCAAAGGCAACATTGCACATATATGCACACATAATAGTATTGTAACTGGGCGGACACACAGGGTATACATATAATGTGTATAATGTATTTTTATATCATTGATAAACCAAATCTAAACAGCTATTTTGTATTTGTGTTAACCTGTCATGATGTTATTCATATTGCTTTCTGCTTATTTGGTTGTCTGCTGTTAGACTGGAACATGAATTAATACATTTGTGACTCCACCATGCATTAAGAGACCGCTAGCATCATTTTATTTCGATTCATTCAATTAATGAGCTTCCCTGCTATTGAATAAATGTGCTGGGTCACCCTGCTGGGTCATCCTGCGTTAAAGAGCTGCTAATCCTAAAATAATTTCATTAGGCTAGTCAGTGTAGTTTTAGTGTCCTGTAGTCGAAATGCTGTTTTAGAGACTTTTCCACCCTGACAAGAATACATTTATGAGGGAAACACTGAATCCTGGTCATTTTGTGGCATGAAAATGGTCAAATTTAAAGATTTGACCAAAAAATTTAAACCACAAAATATTGGCTATTGGCAACTTGAGCTGAAAAATATCAGTATCAGTCTTTAAAAACCCATATGAATCGAACCCTGATCCCTAGGCCCTGAACTGTAACCTGCAAGTACCCTTGTGGCTCAGGTCACGTCCACCAAACTAACTATAGCAGTGTATCGTCATCACCCATTTGGATGCAATCTTCAAGCCTTGTGATGTTTTTGGACTAATCCATTTAAGTGCATCCTATCGATATTTCACTTTAAAGCAAAGCTGTATTTAACAGTGTCCTTGATGAGTCCTTCCAGTGGGTTCTTGCTCCTATCTAAGGCTGCTAGCAACTCTGACCCAGTTTTATGATAAATCAAATGTTGGCACACAGACCCTCATGAAGAAGTCGTTGAAAACAAACCAATACAGTTTTGCTGAGACATAAAAGTAGATGCAGCAGCACAACGTAATCTGCTATTGAACAGAAGCTTGCCATTTTGCTGCAATTTTCATTCTAAAATCATGTGCGCGCACATACATACAAACACACACACACTGGTCCACCACCAGTTTTTGCATGTAAAAATCCTCCCTTTGCCTCATTTTAAAGGGAAGGATCAAACATAACCCACATCATGTCAGTATGAAATAACAACTGGGTTGCATTGCTACATCTCAGTAATCTCCCTTTCACATGCTGTAATTGCTGCGTCCCTATAAATGTGTATCCTAGATGGGGGGGCTTTTGTTAACTGAGCCTTTAACAGCAAACCCCAAATAATAACCCCTCTGCTCTCCTCGCTCCTACTGTAGATGTGAACCACTTCCTGGCTTTACCTCTTTCACTATTATGGGTGCCAAACCGCCCTATAATTACTGAGAAGGGTTTTGGGCTGCTGAGATATAGATACATGAGCACAAACCAGCCACAGTGTGTCGACACACACACACACACACACAATATGAAGAAAAATAAGTCACTTACACGTATGTACTGTACACACACATACACACACACACACTGCACAGAGATTTGCAATTAGACACACAATCACACTTACGCTCTCAATCACACACAGCTCCCCTGCCGTTGTCATGGCAGCAGTTGGTACGGCAGAAAGTGCAAGATTTGAGTAGTGTAATCCCAAAGGCTGAGCGCTGTGAAATGTGAAGCCGCAGTGAAAGTGCCAAGCGAGATGGGAGGAATGGGCCTAACTGTAAAAAAAACAAAAAAACAAAAACATTTTACGCTTCTCATTCCATCACGGCCCAAAGCCACCGGGCAACAGATCGGTCCCATTAGAGTAGCATTTAGCTCAAAATGCTTCAGAAGACTGTAAAAGATGACTTCACTGACTGCTATGCTGAAGTGGCGTTCTGTCCCAAATTCCAGGAAAATGTTGGGTGTATTTCCCCCTCCCAATTCTTTAAAATGGAAACCTGGATTTTATTTTGGTTTAGTGTGTAATTTTATTGTGGTTAATGAGAGAGAGAGAGAGAGAGAGAGAGAGAGCGCACGCTTCTATTTCTGTGTTCATCTGCTTGTCTTTCGCTCCTTCCTCCTCCTTCCTCCTGTTTATCCTTCTCTGTCTGTCAGTCAATCTATTCCTCATCTCAGTTTCTTTACCTGCCTTTGCTTTCTCTCCCTCTCCCTCCCTCCCTCCAAATCCCTCAGTCATCCCCCTATTTTAGCTCTTTCTCTCTCTCTCTCTCTCTCTCTCTCTCTCTCTTTCTCTCTCTCTCTCTCTCTCTGTGTTGTGAGCACCCATTGACGTAGGTGTGCAGCCCACACACACTTCTATTTTTACGCAGTGAGAGGGGCGGGAGGCAGGAGGAGGAGGAGGAGGAGGAAGTGGAGAAGGAGGA
>CABFOQ010016007.1:62377-90730 GCA_900660455.1 Gephyroberyx darwinii | reverse complement strand
GTCATTGATCCCAACATCAGGCAGTAGATCTGCTCTATTAACAAGGTCACCACTTTCCCAGATCCACACAGAGCTCTGTGAGTCTCTCTCCATCACCCCCAGTCCTCCACCTGTTCCCCTGAGACCTAACCATTGTCCCCCAGCTATAAGAGCATTGAGCATGTGGCGGCTCCACATCCCTTATTGTCTCACCAAGCTCTCTGATTGGCTTAGACTGTGAGAAACTCCAACCAGACCAAGACCCACACATTCATATGGAGATCTGGGACTATAAATAGGAGGGATGAAGCCAGTAGAGATCAGATTCTCTCTACAGAGACCTCTACAGCACAGAGATCCAGACATGGCACCTACAATCACTTCAGCAATGACCAGTTCTGAGGAGCAGCTGACTCTGACCCACAAGGTAAATTGAAGACTCAAGTTCATGGAGACTTAAACACTATTTGTGTTCATTTGCTGTTGATATTTTTATGATATACTTCAGAATAAGTTTATTAATGACTTTCTTCCTCTTTCTTCTGCAGCTCAGAAAGCCAGTGGTGGAGAAGTTACGCAGAGAGCGAATCAACAGCAGCATTGAGCAGCTCAAGTCTCTCCTGGGTCCAGAGTTCCTCAAACAGCAGCCTGACTCCAAGCTGGAGAAAGCAGACATCCTGGAGATGACAGTTTGCTTCCTGAGACGACTGCAGCAGCACCAACCTGTGAACTCAGCAGCTGTCAATCAGGGATACTCCAGGTGTGTCCAAGAGGTGGCGCACTTCCTGTCCAAGGATGAGGTGAAGACACAGTCCCAGAGAAGACTGCTGAATCACTTCCACAACCTGCAGTCAGACTCTGATGAGAACCTGAGAGAGGCTGGCTTGTCTCTTCTGAGCTCCCCAGTCCAGACCAGTTTAACCAAAGAGAAGAGTCCAGTCAGCAGCGCCCCCTGGAGGCCTTGGTAGAGACCTGCAGACTGGAACTGTAAACTGAAATGGCCACAATGGTCAAAGACTATTATCAAATACATTATTCTGAAATTGAATGGATGTTTTCCTCTTTCCATGCAGAGAATTTTGCATTCATGACTAAGCCCTACTGGGTTTGATATTCTGACTTGCTAGCGAGAATATGTTTTCTGAGAAAATGGCAATATTTTACTTTTTTTTCTTTCTTAGTGGAAATGCTGAGTAACAAACAACGTATTCAATGAATACCATATTATCTCTCTTTTATTCATCAATATATATTGTATATTGATATTCAATATTGTATATTGTATATTGTATATTGATCAAAAGTTGGCTATTATTGGCCAGCGTCATCACAACTGCCTCCTGTGCCTGTTCTGTGTCAAGATTAAGCCATACACTATTTGTTTATCATGAGAATAGGAATAGGAAAATCTTATTGTTATGCTACTTTCTTGTAGTGATAATGTGCACCTTCTATGATGTTCTTCCTTCACAAGGATTATTGACCCATGTTGGGTCGTTTAATCATCACGCTGATCCCCAAGTAAATCTAAGATCATCATGTTTTGATGGTTTAATGTTTTGCTTTGTCATGTATGTACATGAATGTACATTTCAAAGTTATTTTCTCTCAGTGCAAGAGAGTTCTTGTGTTTAGACTGTACTAAATGATTCCTTGTCTTTTGTAAAGATTGGTGTTTCCATAACTCTGTATGAGTATATTGTGTCTTGGAGTAGTATCCAAGTTTTTGTTGTGATGCATCATCTCCTCTACTGCCTCAATTGAGACAATTATGCCTAATGTGACTCATTTATTCTTTTTTGAATAAATAATCATTAACTGAATCCTGAACTTTGCAGTTTCATTCTTCACATAGACAGGTCTGTGGTGTACTTATATATGTCATTTACATTACATTACATTACAGTCATTTAGCAGACGCTTTTATCCAAAGCTACCTAAAAAGGTGATAGTTGACACTATGTGGGGATGTCGTATCTCATCTGAGTGCAATAACACTGGATGGATCCAGATCGATAGAAGAATTGATACAATAATCTATATTTTCATCTGTTTAATTACTTGGTTATTTTAGGTGTAAACATGTGTAAAAAAAAGTCTTGTTAATTCATCAATAAGGACTAATTTAACAGTTGATAAGACTTGTGACGATCATGTGACGTTTACAAAACCACCCCCACTATTTCGGTAGACTGTGCGTGGATCCTGATTGGACAGTGGGACGCACGCAGACACCCAGGCAGCGTCAGGTCGTTTCAGTTTCGACCATGGCGGAATGTGATCCAGTTGATAGGAGTAGTCACAGGATGGATAAAAGCATTACTCTCCCACCCGATGAAATATTCCGCAACTTGGAAAACGCGAAGCGGTTCGCCATAGATATAGGTAACTGGGATATACATTTTTTTTATTTTTTTTTTTTAGCCTTCTTCAATTATTGCTGCTTGAACGTAATCCCTGAGTGTTTGTAAGAGGCTCTGCAGCAGCCTGATGATATGACAACACATGCCTTGAAGTGAAAATAAACAAATCAACGGTAGTCCTTTTGGCCTACTTAACGCTCATACAATCCCCCCGGTTATTTACCGTGAAGGTGACAATCTAACGAGCTATCGCAGTTGTCTTTATCTGGATGGAAAGTGGATGAATGCCAAACTAGATATCAACTTTAAGAAGTACAGCAGCGTGAACGTTAGCTAGCCTCCGTTACGTCTTCAAATCAGCCTCCGGTTGATAGTTTAGCTAGCTGTTTCTTAACGCTAACGACTGTGTTGTAGTAGTAAGTTAGCCTGTTTCCACTCTGACAGGTTTTTCACAGGACGCTATCAATGCTGTTTTGCTTTTGACAGGTGGGTCTCTTACAAAGCTCGCCTACTACTCTACTGTTCAACACAAAGTGGCCAAAGTACGATCTTTCGACCACACTGCAAAGGTAACGATTTCTGACCACCATTTTATTCTCCAGTTGGTTTCTGTAACAGTTGAGTCAGGCTACGCAGGCTGGCGTGGTAGAGGCATTACCAACAACTACATTTATGGACTGTTTATGGCCGTTTGCAGGTCATGTGTTTCTGTGCTCTCGTTTCATCTATGTCTCTTTTGTGCAGGAGGCTGCCAGTGACAAGCTCTATGAGATATCTGTACAGGAAGAGATCACTGCTCGCCTGCACTTTATTAAGTTTGAAAATACATACATTGAAACTTGCTTGGACTTCATCAAAGACCATCTGGTCAATACTGACACCAAAGTCATCAAAGCCACAGGTGGAGGGGCACACAAGTTCAAAGAACTCATTGAGAAGAAACTTGGACTCAAGTGAGTGTCCAAGCCAGTTTTCCCTGTTGGTTAAAGAAAGCCTGTTTCTATGCTATATCACTTAGCTTTTGGTGTAATGATGTATTGTATGTATGTACAAAGACAAAAATAGGATGGAGAACTAACACAATTCTCCACCGTTTGTTGGTTTGAAGTCTACAAGCCACTCCAACCAGTCATCATTTGAATGTAATATTCCTGTGATCTGCAACATGTGCCATTGAGAGCAATGTGTATGCAGGTTTTCATTCCAATCAAACACTACACCAGCTGATTTGACTGATTAGCACCTTCAACCAGAGAGGGGGAATTAATGCTGCGTTCCATTCAGTCAAAAGTCAGAAATTCCTAGTCGGTAGGCTGTAATTGCAACCTTGGTGTGTTCCAGTGGTCCTGCACGGAAAACGCAGGGAAGAAACATGGATGCTTGTGAGATTTGACTTGCCCAATGTAAAATACTGTTCCCCATGAAGCAGCTAATGTTATGGCAATGATGTTTAGCCTGTTTGGCAAAACATAATGTTGGCAACTCTATATGTAGCTATACATTTACAAGTAATATCTTTTTACCATACAGGTGTTTTGTTGGATTTAAGTTTGTGCAATTCTGAAAATCAACCATTTTTATTTTGAGTATTATTTTAAGGATTACAAACATGTTAAAAGTAATGCCATGTAATGTTTACAGTGTGTGACGCCAGATAATTGCATGGAAAACTTTGGGTTGAGAAATCTTGCCTGAGTTTCCTACTGAGAATTCCGACTTGAAGGGCTGTTGCATTGCATTTTTCCTAGTAGGAACTCAGTTATTTCCAACTTTCCTTTGTCATCTCTAGAATGCATCAGAATCTGTATAATCAGCTGGAGTAGTGTTTAATTGAAATGAAAACCTCAATACCCATGGCTGTTGATGACACATGATGACTAATTTTGGTATATTTTATTTTTGGATTTACCAGCCACTTTGGCCAGATGACAAAACAAAGTTAGTTTTCTGCTCTGACTAATTCACATTTGACTGACAATGAGTTTAGCTAATGGACCTTAATGTGTTGCCTTATGCCAGAGTGGACAAAGAGGATGAGATGACCTGCCTTATCAAGGGCTGTAACTTTGTGCTGAGGAACATCCCCCATGAGGCTTTTGTCTATGCCAAGCATGCTGACTCGGAGTTCCGCTTCCAGAATACTCACCCAGACATCTTCCCTTACCTGCTTGTAAACATCGGCTCTGGGGTGTCAATAGTCAAGGTAATAACTTCTGAACCAAGGCTTTCCCTGGCTTTTAGGGAGCCTTATGTTGTAAATGACTGATTAAGACCACATAACAATCATTAGTCGTAAAAATATAAGGCTTTCAGAGCCTATTCAGAATCTCTGTGCAAGGAAAAGGCAATAGTGGAACCAGTGCAGTCTTATCCAAGTACAACAACAGAAGGCATTACAGTGCATGCAATTTTGTGGCGTATAAATATTTTTCTTTTTTCATTTTGCTGGTGAGAAAGACACTTAAGTGGGCCGCTTAAGAGTTTAATAGGCAGGGAAACTGTCTGCTGATTCCGCATTTTTAAAGGTTCTTACACACAAATGTTGTACTTAAATCCAAATCCAAAATCCAGATCCAGATGCCAAAATCAGTGAGTGAATCATGATATTTCTCCAAATTATTGCAATACATCAAGTTTAAGCTAATTTCTATCTATATTAAATGTATGAATGCTATAGATGAGGTTTTCCTTTAGGCTACTTTCTATCATTTTAAATTATTGTGATTTACATCAAGGCTCAAAACAAATAATATTTTATAGCCTAAATGAGGCCTACAGTCAAAACATGAGTCAAAACAAAAATAGTTTTTTCATGAATCTGAAAACATTTAAATGTTGATAGAAATATCAAGACAAAGCTTGTTTAAACTATGGAACATGCATACAATGTATGCACAGTGTAACTTAGTACAAATGTACAAAGCAAAGCAAATCATTCAGTTGAAAGTGACTGTTGTGGTGGCTTAACAGGTTAAGGCACACCCCATTGTCCCTACCCCATTTGCATGCCTCCAGAGTTTCCTGTCTTTCTCTGTGTAATTAAGCTGAAATGCCTAAAAAACATTGCAGCATCATCTGTTTATTTTGCAGGTCTGGTAAGTCTGTTATCTTGGTCTTTCCAGATACCTGAAATTTGTATAAACAATGTTCCTCTGTCCGTACTGTCATAGATTCACAAAGCAATATTCCCATTCTCTTGAACAGGTTGAAGCGGAGGACAAATTTGAGCGTATAGGAGGGAGCTCAATAGGCGGGGGCACATTCTGGGGCCTTGGAGCCTTACTCACCAAAACAAAGGTATTATTTGTGTCCCACCTTACTCTTGTCATTAATAGTTGTTACTTTGTCTCTGAAGTCGACCATGAAAACCTGGCTACTCAGTGTTATGTTTATTTTTTAGCATTATTTCATTATTTCTTTTCAGCATTCTGCTTTCTTGAATGCTATAGACCAGACTCATTCCTTTTCCCTCATTCATGTGGTTATTAGAAAATTTTTCAGAGCAAAGTTCAATATTTTTCCCCCAAAGCCTGTTAAACTTTACCCTTTGTCCTCCTTTAGAGATTTGATGAGTTGCTACAGTTGGCCTCAAAAGGGCAGCACACAAATGTCGATATGCTTGTCAAAGATATCTATGGAGGATCTTATGGTTCCTTGGGCTTGACTGGAGATCTTATTGCAAGCAGTTTTGGGAAATCTGCTACTGCTGACAAAGGTGACACACGGACACTTTGTTTTTATGTGGCTGCCCTATAAGCCTATATATCCAGGGTAGTGTAACAAGACAGTGGAATGGCCCTTTAGTATCTTCACTGATTCGATATGACAACTTTAAAAACACATTAAACGAAAATAAAATCATCAATGATGTCACAATAAAGTCAAAGACATATTTCCATTGTGTTCTGGATGTATAGATGGCAAGGCAGGGTTGAAATATTCCAAATGGTAATAATGCATACTGAAGTGAACTGATGACCTCTCACCCAGTTGTAGTGTAGCTTTGCTCTCTCTGGGTATTTGTTACTGTTGAGAAATGTGGAGATGACAGAGATTCACAGATGTTGCTGGCTTATTAAAGTAAAGCAATGTTTGACAATGACAATGTTTTCACAAGTATGGGAAATACAAAATAAGTGGTCCACAAATTTACCACTCCACTGTGAATTTCTTGCCACTGAGATGGCTTCGTATGGCGCTATTAGGAATATTGTCAGTGTTTAGTCCAAGGTATGAAACTATGAGCATTGAATCTGCAATTTCACAGTAAAATGTGTAGGAACATTATCTGTAGTCAGTGATATCTGTGTCACATGTACATATACCAACATGAATGTAAGGTTTTTTCACAATTTCATAATCTTTGTAATTTGTATTTGTCTCATTCAATATTGGCCATAAACAAAAAGTTGAAGATTTTTAGAAGCTTATCCCATTGATTAGTAATCAAGCTCCCTCTTAGAACATTGAAAAACGTTTTTCCATAATGTTTCGGCAATGCTAAAATAACCATTTGGAGATCAATAGGAGAAACGTCTTTTTATTGCTGTAGTATGGCTATTTTGCCTGTATGTTTAATATAGATCTCTTGTGAATTGTAGAATTCTCTAAAGAAGACATGGCCAAGAGCTTACTCCATATGATCAGCAATGACATCGGGCAGCTGGCCTGTCTGTATGCCAAGCTCCACAACCTCTCCAGAGTGTACTTTGGAGGCTTCTTCATTAGAGGACACCCTGTCACCATGCACACAATCACCTACAGCATAAACTTCTTCACCAAGGCAAGGCCTCTTCCTCTTCTTCTGCTGGCACACAAACAACAGACCAGTAGATATTCTAACAGTCACTGTGTTTCTTATGGATTCATTCAGCAGTGGTGCACCGCCACAGCAAGGAGAAGAATACCACCGAAAATGTAAAATTGAAGTGTTAATTATGTAAAACTATCCCAAGAAAATGTTTTAGAAACTCACCCGCACTAGATCCATAGTGGGACTGAAGCAGGAACCGATGTGGAACACAACTAAAAAATCCCTTTATTTCTTTAGGTTTTCTCATTCTCACTGATCTCAATGCACTTATAACCCACGGTTTACTATGTTCTGACCTCACTTTTTTTCTTGTTGTAGGGTGAAGTTCAAGCCCTGTTCCTGAGACATGAAGGCTATCTTGGAGCCATAGGAGCATTTCTTAAAGGAGCAGAGGAAGATAGTAAGGAAAAACTCACGACTGAATGTTATTGTCCTCGATTTCATAGCAACAATATTATGTTGCTGAACATGATGCTGAAAAATATTTCTCAACAGTACTTTTTTTATTTGACAAAATAGCAAAAAAGACCTTATGAACTCCATGGGATGGAGGCCAAATCCAAGGCCAAATCCATCTCATTTCTCATGCATGCATCATGCAAGCTCTCCCTTACACAGAAGCCTGAGAACTGTTTGGAAACGTAATATAAGTAATATTACATAAAATAGATCCTTATTTAAACATTTATTTCCTCAGATATGTGTGGAACTCTGGACTCAATATCTGTCTGTCCTTGAGATAAACAAGGCTTATTGATTGCCATGTCATAGAAGAAGTGACTGTTGTCAGTGCTACATGAGGACACAAGGACTCAAATTTATAGTTCACATGACAACAAGAGTAAACTGTTGTTAAAATAGAATAACAAATTGGTTTAAATCACAAAAATGCTATACAATAAATATGTCAAAACTGTTTCTTCCACTCATCTAGATCCAAACCAGTACAGCTGGGGGGAGAATTATGCTGGAAGCTCAGGCCTCATGAGTGTTTCTCCAGATATAAATCCCATGCAGCGTGCACGCAGTGGAACGGTGAGTCCATAAGAAAAGAATCATCAGATCTACCAGCACTGCAAAAGCCAAATTCAGTGATTTTTAAAAAAAATTGTTGTCTTCACGTCGCCCTCTTCCATCAAGTTTCTGAGAATTGCATATTTGATTTTCATTTGATATTTGATTTTTATTAGAGTTTTTTTTGTGGAAATGTCATCACCCTTGTCCTCTGAATCATCTGTCATCTATCTTTGCAATCTCCTAATCTTTCTTTTCATTTCCTCTCCACACATTCCACTGTTTACCTAACTCTCTCCTTCAGTTTCCCGTAAGTACTTCCTCCTGCTGTACTCGTGCTGTGGTTGGATGAAATGTTGCTTGTGCTCACAGTGTCTTGCTTTGTAACTATAAACACTTGACAAACGTTTTCTGTTTGCTCACTTGAGGTCAGATAAGGACTCAGTTTTTTTTGTTGCTTGGGAACGTTCTCAGCTCTTAACAGCAGATTTTGCAGCAGAGGCTGTTTTTCTGTCTTGGAGAATTCTTTTTCAAATCCTATGATGTGAAGACTCAAAATGACTTGGTTTGATGCTCTAGACAGCCAATAACAACATGCACTTTGCTTTGTGATGCCTTAAGACAATCTTTGCACTTCTCATGCCCACCTCCATAGAAGCTCAGGAGCTGTTCACCTCCAACAGTAATGTTCACGCCCCCCCCAAGCTTTCATTAGTTGCAAACTGTCATTTTAAACAGTGTGATGCAGGATTCAGAATAGCTCTAGCTCTACCTTTCATGGTTTGCAGATGGGAGAAGTCCAATTTTCTAAACTAGTTATTCACAATGATAAAAAGATAAAATTCTTCTGTACACGTCCGGTAATAGTGTAGTGGTTGTGACCCCCGTTTCTGGATCCACATATACTCCCGCTAGAAACTTCCCTCCTGTGTCTCCCCTGTTGTGTTTCTCTTTCAGCTTCCCTGTGAAGTGGACCTCTCACTCCCCTTTTAAGAAACAAAATGATCTACCATAGTGAAATACCACTTTGAAATACGCACTAACCTCAAAGTAGACTGCTGGAGTAGTATTTGAATTCTGAGGAGGAATTGGACGAGGCATCGGTCAGACAGAATATTGTTTCCTCTCTTGTTTGGCTCTAGTTTGACATGCTGGAGATGGATCGTCTGGAGAGGAAGCTGGTGAATCTGCCTCTGCTGCACGACCCCTCCTCCTACATCCCTGACACAGTGGACCTCTCAGAGGACGCTCTGGCCCGCGAGTACTGGCTCTACTGCTTCGAGGATGCTCTAGATGGGGTAGGTTGGCAGCGTCTTTCACTGTGCAGTTATCCACGTTTTTGTTTTTTAATGTAATACCCACCATACTGGCCAATAACGTTTTGAGGATATAACATTGAATGTCTCTGTTGTATGTGTCTTTGGCCTTTGCCTGTTCTCAAACTTTGTCTCTGCTGACCACCGTACACTCTGTGACCGTGATCAGATAAGATCTAACAGGCTCTACGTAGCAGGTGTGAGGCCACCAAAAAGAAAACAATTAGTATTAAGTAGAAAAAAAGCTCCATAAAAGTTATAAGTTAGTGAGCAAGTTTTAAATTTAAACCGTAAATCTGCTCTTGTATCTTTGACTGTTTCATTGATTGAGTCTATACACAAAATAGCATTAAAAGTGGGTAGGGTGACATTTCTGTGAAAAATGTATTTTGGCCAGTGGAAATTATTCTTGGCAGTTACAGTTACATACAGTTACATTTTTTAGTTTACCCTTGACAGGTGAACCATAAAGTTAGCACACTGATAATACATTTACCAAAGTCAACAGGTCACCCACTTGTAAACCCATTTTGGAGAAACCTTGTCATCATTTGAGACTTGTGGCAATCTATTATGCTTAAACCATTAAAACGTTATTTCCCATGTTTCCTTATTTGTGAACGGCAGAATTGACAAACAGCAAAATGAAATGAGAAATGCAAGGTACATCACCAACAGTGCTAAAGTCTTTGGGGTGGATTTTTCTTCTGAGATGAGACAGCTTGACATCTCACTCAATGCCTTTGCGCCACACAGGCTGTAAACTGCAGACACGGCAGATTATTGTTATCACTTCTTTTGGACAGGTAGTGAAAAGAGCTGTGGCGAGCCAGCCTGACATACCGGAGGCTGCTGAGCGAGCCGAGAAGTTTCGTCAGAAGTACAGGCACAAGCTTCAGACCCTCCGCAACCAGCCTTTGTAAGGATATCCTCTGGTTTTGCATGCACGGCTCATCTATTTGACTCAGATCGCTTTTAGTAGACTAGAACTCAAATCCTTCCTTGATCATCCGCATTCACTTAATATCTTCATACCTAGCTACTGTAACCACTTACATGCTTTATTAGTGAACGAGGGAAGAACGAGGGAAGTTTTTTCTTGTTGCTGAATTATGTTTTTTGCTTCAGTTTGGTGTGCGTGTGTGTGCGCGTGTGTGTGTGCGCGGGTTTCTCTCCGGCTAATGTAGAGTGCTTCTCTTCTCACCTAGTGCTTATGGATCCCTCACTGTCAGAAGTCTGTTAGACACGAGGGAACACTGTTTAAACGAGTTCAACTTTCCTGATCCCTACTCTAAGGTCTGAGTGAAATCTATCAACCTTTCTGTTGCTCTGTCTTTTCTCTGCTCTTTGTAGTACATCGTTGTTTGTTTTTGTCAACTGCTGTTGAGCTAGCTTGGTGCT
This sequence comes from Gephyroberyx darwinii, assembly GCA_900660455.1. NCBI lineage: Eukaryota > Metazoa > Chordata > Actinopteri > Trachichthyiformes > Trachichthyidae > Gephyroberyx > Gephyroberyx darwinii. The sequence continues at coordinate 79,844 of CABFOQ010016007.1, read as the reverse complement.
GAGAGATCCGTGTTGTAAATGTTTTATCATTAATGTCTCATACTTTCTAATGGTCTTGTACAGATTTATGTATATTTATCTAAATTAAGCCATGGAAGTTAAGCAGTAGAAATTAGTTTATTTATATTTTACATTTTGTGATATCATTGTTTTAACATTCTCACAATATGACAAGTTCCTCGCTAAGCAACCCTAGAAGAAGCTGTTTCTCACGATGGCATCTCGGTTCTGTTGCAGATCAAACAGAGGGAGAACGACATGGCTCTCAAATACTACCAGAAGGCAGTAAAGTCCCTCGACGAGCTGAACTGGGAGGAGAGGCAGTTTGCCCTGGTCAGGGGCGTCCTGGCTGGGAATGTCTTCGACTGGGGCGCCAAGGCCGTTTCTGAGTGAGTGAAATGAACTGCTTGTACACACTGTGAGCAACTTGGTTGATGGATCGCTCCATTCTGACTGATCGTGGGAGAAGCTCTGATTGTATCTATGCAGCTAGAAAGATTTGAACAGGCAGATTTTGTGCTGCTTTGGTATTGCCTTTCATAATGTTACAATGGTAAAGAGTTAACATAGCTAACGAGCACTGATTAGTTAGCATTAATGGAAAACATACAACATAGAATAAAATAAACCTGGCTGACAAGCTTGTTGACCGTCCACACACTGGCCGAGGTTCCCTGGTACTCAGCTGTATAGGATATGAATGGACTTCTGGTGACTTGTTGATCATGTTGATCCCAGTGGGGACCAACGGTTTGAGTTGCTTTGAGGGCAGCAGGCATTTTTCTACAGGCCACAGTGGCAGGTAAATCGTAAATCAAACCAGCCACATTTGTACTGCTCACTCTTTTGCACATTTTGTCTTGTCACGCAGTGTCCTGGAATCTGATCCTGAGTTTGGGTTCGAGGAGGCTAAGCGGCAGCTGGAAGGTATAAAAGTGCTTCTCGTTGTACCTATTTCCCCTCCAGTATGCCCTCTGACCTCAGCGTTGCTTATACAATGATGAAAATATTCAACCACACACTGAAAGGCTTCAGTTTCTTTCACATCTTTCAATGTCTACGTATAGCAACAATGAATACAGAGAAAACTTATATTAAATGTCAAATTGATTTTGTTTTGTAATTCCTGTAGTTCTACATTTGTTGATGACAGCCTATTGATTAAATAGCACCTCCAAATTAATGTCTTTTCTTTCTAATGTCTTTCCCTTAGAGCGGCCATGGCTTGTTGATGCCTATGACAAGTGGATCGAGAGACTGAAGGTCTGGATTTCTCTGCTTTTTGTAGTTTACTGCAATCCAATTCAAGTTATTCAGTATTCCCTTTGCTTTATATTGAAATGCTATATGTGAATTGCTACATACATCCATATTTAAGCTCCTAACCTGCCCCTGGCAGTGTAGAAACTAGACACCCTGGTATGTAGTAGCGGATGCCGGCTGGGGAGCTGTTTGCTGATAATGTATGAGGAGTTCTCCCTTTTGAATATTTCACATACTTGTGATAGTGTTGTTTTATTGTGCAGTTTGTGATCACTGTTTGAATACAATCCATCCTGGTTTTCTCTTGCAGGGTCCTCCTCATAAGTGTGCCTTGTTTTTCGTAGATAATAGTGGAATGGACATCATTCTAGGGGTGATGCCCTTTGTCAGAGAGCTTCTCTGTCGGGGAACAGAGGTAAGGAACCATAACACCATGATAAAAAAAAATACTACTTTTGATTAAATGGTACTCTAAATCTTTGATGTGTTGTTTCCTTTAAGGTTGTGCTGGCCAGCAACTCGAGTCCAGCTTTGAATGACGTAACGAACGGTGAACTGCTAATTTTGACTGAAAAAATAGCTGCGATGGATCCAGTGATTCAGTAAGTATTATGAGTGGTTTTGAAAATGGATGAAAAGTAATCATGTATTTTTACTTGTGTGAATCATAGACCACATCTCACGATCCATTATTCACACAGACAATGGGGCAGAGTCAACTGACACCACGGTCTTCTGTCATCTTTTCTCAATATTTTCTATCAAAATACAGTTTTGACTGTGAGGCCATCCCAGAAAAGCTTTCCATTGCTCAACAGTTGGCCAGTGTTTACTATCATCTAACTAACTATTACCTCTTGTGCAGGGCTGGACTGAAGCAGGACAGGCTTACGTTAGTCCAGAGTGGTTCCAGTTCTCCCTGCCTGGATCTGAGGTTGGTCACATCCGTTATATTTGATGTGTTTAATTGCATTGTCTTGTTAATAAATATTTTATGAGCATGAAGGTGAGGTTCCCATGCAGGTCTAGAAATGTATGAAAAATTAATTTGATCATTTCTAGCTCTAGCAAATTTGGGGAGTCGCACATAACCTGGAAAAGTATGGGGGGAAAAAAAGTCCCAAAGCACATTTTATGTAGTTGTAGATCCATTATCATTTCACATGTCATTTCACATTATTTGTTGTTGTGAAGAATGATCTTCACATATTTAGTGATTATGGCCTAGTTTACAGTAATATTGCCATGCCACTATCAGCATACATCATATTGAACACTGTCCAACATCTCCAAACCCAGTCAAGAAATTTAACTCAGGAAAAGTATGGAGTATTGAAATATAATATCTGCAGAAACCCTATCATATAGGTGTCTCCATTCTGAGAATGCAGCATGCTACTCATAACGTGTGAAACTACATGAAACTAACTAACATGGATGTAGACAATGTCACTTCTTTGACCTCATCATAAAATAGACAATGTGGTTGTCTTTTAAACTCTAGCAGGACTAACCAAGCAGTGATATAAGAGCAATTCTAATACCAGATAGTAAGTCTGAATGAGTAGTAGACAAACTGAAGTTGCCACTTGAATATGCCAATACACTAATGAATGTCTGAATTTCTGATCTGGAATCTGATCCTCAGTTTGGGTTCATGGAGGCTAAAAGGCAGATGGATATAATCTGTACCTGTTTCCCCTCCAGTTCACCTGACTTGCTGTCTTTTAATGTCTATTTAGAGCACGTACATACTGCCCTGAAACACACAATAGTTTGTGTATTTGCTGATAACACAAATCTGTTGATTTGGAAGGGGCAATAAATAATCTATGACCTCTATAAACTTTTATTGACCAGTAGGAATTGCAACATCGACAGGTATCTGGCACAGCCCCCACTCCCCACCTTTCTCACCCTTCCTGTCCCCTTGAGTTATGTTTGCCTGTAAAAACAGTGAAGTCACATTTTCACAATAGAGATGAGTAAGCTAGCTAATTAGAGCAGATGCCCTACAGAAATATATCACCATGCACAATACTGTAATAATAACACTGCTTTGTCATTTGAGAGTGTGAGTATGAGAGTTTGAAAGCCGTTAAGTCATTGGTATTGATTAACAACCCTATCAACTCCCTGTTAATATATTATTGTCATTTTGCGATTACTTTAAATCATCAGTAGTGTTTTATTCTCTGCCTCTGCCGTTCCCCAGCCGCCTGGACAAAGAGCTGGCAATGGTGGTGCGGGAGCGGCAAACAGACCTGGTGATCATCGAGGGCATGGGCCGGGCCATCCACACAAACTACTACGCCATGCTCAGCTGCGAGAGCCTCAAGATGGCCGTCATCAAGAACTCGTGGCTGGCCGACCGGCTGGGGGGAAAGTTGTTCAGTGTGGTCTTCAAGTACGAGGTACCACCTGGAAAACCCAGCCGAGACCCCGTAGCACCGACGCCCTCATGAGCCGGGTTTCAGTAGGACAGTAGGCTGAACTCGAGGAACCAGTCAGAGTGGGTATACTGGCGCTCAGATTGTGATGACGATAATAGTACTGCCACTTGGTGAATGGCCGATTGTAATGCTGATTGTAAAATTCGAGCAGACATCGAGGAGACATTAGATTGATTTTAAAGCTTTCTGGGTAATTTCAGCACAGGTTATATTAAGGTGATTTGCATTGATTTCCTTCAGGTCTCTGTCTAATGTGCAGTACAATCACTTAGTTTGCCACCATCTTTGTTTCCTACTAACCTCATTCAGTACCTGAAGTGTGTTGTCGTTAGAGGGGGAAGGATCAACGGTTGATTTCAATAGACTTGTTCTATAACTGTTATGACCGATGAGATCTTTAGCTTGTAGACACAGGCATCAGACACACCCTGTCAGCGCACAGCATCCAGTTACCATAACAACGCTGTACACCCATGAAGGGGGCGCTTTGGTGCGTGTGTGTGTGCACACGTGCGTGTGTGTGCTCGTGTGTGTGTGTGTGTGTGTGTGCGCGTGTGTCACAGAGGTAATTACAGCTTTCAATAGTGAAGCTTTTCACGAAAAGTGTTTAATGTGCCTTGAGGCTGATGTGATCAAAGAGTCATTCACTCAGAATTCAACCAGCTTGTTTTAATTCATGTTGAAGGCTACAGTACTATACCAATGTCTGCTTTTGTTTTCCAGTGATTTCAAGTGATTTCACACTGTGGACTTAGAAACCATGGGTTTCCTGTTTTTCATTACTACCAGTGGATGAAATGAGATTATTTAATAATTATCCAGTGTTATTATCATCACTTATGTAGTTAAAGTTGCTTCAGGGAGTTTGGTTGATCAGTGTGAGTAGCAGCACTTTATCACAGGATGTTTGAAGTAATTGGACTGTTATTCCACAAGGTGGCACTATTCTACTGTGAAATAGGTGAACTTGTTCATTTTTAACTTCTCAAAATTCTGGTGTCAAAATCAACACTGCATATTACAGGTTAAAATACTTTGTCCTTGATTCTTAAGCAATTTTCTCTTCAAAGAACCACATGAGTAGTAGTCTGAGGCATGAAGAAATTGGCATGTAGATGTAAAAGCTATTATTCATCCCTAAATTAAAGATTCAATTGTTCAAAGGCAATATAACCAAACCATTTGTAATAAACAAGCAACACTGTGAGATGGGAAAGTGGCTGACCTAAAAGTAACTGGTGATTTCACTGGTAACTATCTGAATTCAAGGTGGTCGACCAGATTTTAAGGCCTTGCTTTGCTGTCAAAATGTTTCCCAAAGTTCCCACAAGAGTTGCTTCACTTTGTGAAATTGTATTGTCATTTGTACATATATGTGAGATATACAAGTATGTATATAATTCATTTACATCACTTCATATAAGCTCAGAAAGCACAATTTTGTTTGTTTCTTATATTCTTCTCCTGACAATCAATTTTAATTAAATGGTGAAAATGGTATTTTATTAATTTGTGTGAGCCTCTTCCTTTTGCTTTATATGGATTGCAAGGGGTTTCACTTTGCAGCCATCTAGAAAAAAATGCTATATGTGAATTGCTACATACATCCATATTTAAGCTCCTAACCTGCCCCCGGCAGTGTAGAAGCTAGACACCCTGGTATGTGGTAGCGGATGCCGGCTGGGGAGCTGTTTGCTGATAATGTATGAGGAGGCCTGGCAGGGGGTCCTCCTGCTATTCCTCTCTCATCACCCCCGCTGTCTATGAATGCATACCAATTCTCAAAGGTGCCACATGCATTTGGTGCTCTATATTGTTACACTGCTCTGCTGTGTTGAACCTACTGATGAACAGTTTATTTGTCAGTATCCTGAGGTTGAATTTGTTTTTAGTAGGAAAGATTCCTTCCAGCATCAGTATACTGAACAGGTATGGGTCAAATGGTACATGCAAATAATTCCCATTGTTTGTTTTAACCTGCTTTGAGTATTTGTCAGGGACTGCCACAAAGACAATACTACTTGACTCAGACCTGACACTGAAAATACTAAATCGTGCTGGCATAAAATATACCCCAAAATAGTATAGCCCAAAACAACTTGCATGTCAGAGTTTGGACTTCAGTATGGATTCTGAGGTATGCTAACATACTGTAGCATGTTCCATGATGCAGTGTACATAACAGCATGGATAGAATTTACTTTCTGCGTGCACTGAACATGCAGACACAAGGACTGTTTCAATAGCCTTGTTTCCACTGCTCAGTTGTTTCAGACAGTATTTTCTTATTGTCATAAGTAAGGCCAATAAAATTGTGTTACTACAGGCCCTGGGAAAACTTGGTGCAGCCTTAACTACAAATGTTGTCATAACACTAATTATTGTAGTTATAGTAAACATAGAGTTTAAAAGTAGTTTTAACTCTTGCTTTGAATTCAAAACTCACAATAGCTTAACCTTTTGTTGATTTGCAGTAACAATAACATTCATTTGATAGCTTAGGTGAACTTAAGCATCTTATGATACTGAATGTTCAATTGACATTATGCTCTTGATCTGTTCTTTTTACTCTTGGTTGTATCTCCTGAGCAGTTTGTAATAACTTGTTTCTTATCAATTTTCTTCATTTTGTTCCATGGCAAGTCCTTGATTAAATATTATTTGCAAATTATTGTTTGTTTTAATCTGCTTGGAGTACCAGATGTGTAAGATTTATTGCATCAGGATGATTCAAATAGTGTCAGGTACACTGCGTACTCCTACCAGTGGCCTTCAAATACTTTCCTGTCATTGTCCAATCTCTCTGGCACTTGTGTTGTCCTATGTAGCAAACCCCCTCCATTCAGACTTCCACATGGACCTTGAAAATGCTTGAAAGTGTGTGGCTGTGGATGGTATGAAAAATAAAATAATGAATGGATGGCCTTGCAAGTACTTGATTTTTTTTGCGGGGGAAATAAAGCTCCCAAAATCATCAATATGCCTAAACTGTGTGGACCTCTCTCCATCCTAGCATCAACATTTCACATCCTGAGGAAAACCCTGCGATGGATATTTGTGTTTATATAGCTGCAGTTTTAAAATGAATAATTTCACCAGGATTTCTTGGCCTGACAACATCATGAGTAAGACACGGGGCCTCTGATGGCTAATTTTAACAAATGTCCTATCCCAAAACATGCCAATTTTGAGTCCTTTGATTTCACCAAACAAGACCTTGAAAGTCATTGAATTTGATGTCCAAATGAGTGTGGGATTCCTGCGTCCAGTAAAATAAACCAAACACGGAGAATTACTTGCAACTGCTGTCTGGCAGTGGTGGGGCAGCACATGGTGGAGCACAGGCTTGTGGCAATGCAATATTTATTCCATATTACTGTATGTGGTTTCAGCAAGTGGACCACTGGCAACGATTCCCGTTCTGTCGCACTCCTGACACCATCACAGAAAAAATGCATTTCAGTCTCAGGAGTCAAGCAGGAGCCGCGGGGGGCCCATTCAAATGCCATTCTCTACTTTGCAGCTCTGTTGATATCCTGCTGATATGCAAGAGAGACTGTAAGCATGAAGCAATAGGTGACAATCTCAACTCTGAATGGAAAAAATTGAAAGTATATTGATATCCATGTTATTAAGCAAGAAACGCTGCAGTTAATGACTTCTGTATATATCATGAGCAAAAATGCAAGGTTCAACCTAGATAGATAGATAGATGCATACATATATAGACATCAACATACAAATAAATACAAACATATACAGTGCCTTGCAAAAGTATTCAAACCCCTTGGCTTTTTGTTCTATTAAGTTATTTCAAAACACATCTATATGGGATTTTTGGTCTGAGTTCTGTGCAAAGGGCTCTATTCTTTTTGACAATGAAGTTGAATTGAATTGAACCGAATCCTATCAAAATTTACGTGGAAGGGTACAATTAAACTAACAGAAATCAAGTTTGCATAAGCATTCAACCCCTTTTCTTCATTCGGGGGAAGTTGCCACACTAGCAAAATGTGTTCAACATTACCGTTACTCAGATGTCATCAAGTCCCTTAGATCTTAATGGGACTTAATGGGATCGTAGGGTGTAGGGTGGACTCTCCATCAGAGTACTGAAACATAGTATGGATTATATGGTTCATTTATGAATGACATTACAGTCCAGGTCTTGTTTAAAAGAAAATATATGAAGCTTGCCTCGAGAATCCCATCAAGTCACAGTGACTCAACATTGGACCCAAGAGCTTTGAGTCTTGAATGCAGAATGATTTTAAAGGCAGACTTTGACATTTTGAATTTTAGTCTGTTATCTTTCTTCACCAGACACATGTCCCTTTGTGGTGCACTGGTAATTCAATAAGTGGCTTGTTAGCATTGTTTGTCTTCCTCATTCAAACCAAATGAGTATAAAGCTTACTCATTGGTTAAAAAAGGAATTTCTATGCGGAAGGACAAAGCAAAAACAATGCACCAGATTTCTGAATGTCAAGCTATTCCCTTATGTGGTTTATGTACAATCTGTTTCCAAAATGATTATATCTGTCTACACAATAGTATAGACATATTAGGTTTGCTTGCACTCTATAGTCAAATGTATTTTGGAAGACTTTCATTCCAAAATCACTTGAAAGTGATGGACATGTGGCAGTGGCACCTAATTGTTGGCATGAAAGCCAAACTCACTACTGAACACTTATCGGCTTTCTTGAGACATTTACTTGGAAAATAGGGACATTTTAGAGGATGCAATCATCTGCATTTGGCAAACATTGAGCAACAGACATCAGATCACATTTATTTCTTCTAAAATGGATAGTGTGCTAGTGTTTCAGAATGAAACCCTTCAGTCAAACATGTTTTGATGGCAATGTTTAAAAATGTCTTCACACTCCAATAGGCTAGAGTCTTTTTTACGGTAGAGTGGAAGGATTTTAAAACGATTTCAGAATCACTTTAGGCTGCATAATGATGAGGGACTTTTTGACAGGATGTGGAAAAATCATGATGGATCAGATGATAATGATGAAGATAATGATGATCTCTCTCTCTCCCTCTCTCTCTCTCTCTATATATATATATATTCCACGTCTGTCATTTGGATAGCATTAGAAACTGATAGTTTAGACTTAATCCCTGCCATCTCTTTCAATCTTAAATCAATTATGATGATGATTATTATTATTATTTATTTATTTACATTGTTATCATCGTCCCATCATACTCTGTTCATAGCCCCCCCGATGGGACTTTTTCCTGACATCAGTCCCCGAGAGAGGGAGCGAGAGAGAGAGAGAGAGAAAGAGCCCCGACGTGAACGCGCACGCGGAAGCGCGCACTCGGAGGCTAGTGACTCTTTTAAACCGGAGACGGTCCCGATGCTCCGCACATCCCACGGTGGTGAGTGGACTACAGAGCTGCTGTACGGTGTTTCGGTCCTGTTTGCTGTCAACCTGCAGCCATATGACTGAGTTGCTCCTGCAATTATAGTCAACCGCAAAGGAAAAAAAACCCGGGTAAGAGATTTTATTTTTCCAGTTATAGCATTTCTCCCAAATTCTCCTGTGTTGTTAATTACTGTTTTGTATGCATCAGCCCCATCCCTAACGAAAAAGCACTATATTATCCCTGTGGGAGCTTGACAGTGTGTCTGTGCTACTCTGGAGTGAGTTTATAGTGACCTGATGGGACTTTAGCCTATGGACCGTATGGTATTTTTTATTCTCTTATGGCAACACTTCAATAGGCTATTCCTATAATATTCCAGTAGGATATAGTTCATAGTTTGTTGTGATATTTTAATAGTATCCTTCTAAAATGTTTTACAGCATTACCACAATTTTTCGTAAGAAATCTATGCAACATAATTCTGTGGTTTAAAACCCCATCGCTGTTTGCTCTAAACCTACTTTAATAATTTCACAAAAGTTAATATCTTAATCTATGCAGTGCGATAATTCCTTCACCCATTTTTGATAGTAAAGGGACTGTCTCGTTTGTGGAGAGTGTCGCTGAGTTGCGAGAGCCACAATGGGGATGTGCAATCAGACAGTTAGATATGGTTCGATACTGTAAAATAGTTTTCAATTTCAGTTTCCTATCGTCATGTTTTAAAATCAGATCAACAATACAAAGGAGTTCATGGGATGAATGGCGAGGAGAATCAGAAGTGATCACAAGGATCATCTCCTCTACACAGTTTATTGCTGCTCATTGCGCAATATTGCTGAGAAAGAGAGTGGAAGAGTGTATGTGATATGCGCGCGCGTGTGCGTGGCGCGTGCGCGTTGGTGTGTGATATAGAGAAAGATTAAAGTGGGGAGTCTCAGTGTGAGACAATGCAATGCAATGCAAGTAGAACACACTACGAAGCAGACGGTGTATTTGTGGACTCGTTAAGGAGCACGTTAATTAATACAAGTCAATCAGACATGATCAGAAGAAGTGTGGAGGGACCCCTCGGTGAGACGACCTGGGGGCCAAAACAAAGCCCAGATTCACTAATAAGTGATGACTTATTTGAAAAAGAACAGATAACCTAAGGATACACAATCACCGACACTGTTTTATTCTAGGTGGAACATTATTTCTGTGAATAGATTTGCATTTGGAGCAGTCTATTGAAAACTATCGCTACACTGTATGTCCAGTTTGGAATGAAATCATTACATATCATAAAATAAAGAGGATCCAGTCTGTCAAAGTGTCAAACATGGATTTAATTTACCTAAAATCCTACCAATTTTTTTTTTATTATGCTATCAGCAAAACTTCTATTCGTCTTCTAAATCAGCATTGGAAAAATAAGGTTGAGCCTATAGGCTACATTGCCAAACATCAAATCTACACCAGGCTGTGAAAGTTGCCTTGAACAAAACTCTCCACTGCCAAAGCATGGTCTCATCTGTTTGATCAAGACTCATTCAACACTGGCAGGCAGTCAAGACGGTGTTTCCACCAAGGGGACAAACTTGTGTTCACATGCTTCACTTGATCATTTATAAACAACAGCATTTCCCACTGACCGGTCAAACTGTTCCCATGCGGACCCAGGTGTCCAGATTTCACAGGTTAGTAGGATACAAGTTGTTGTTTTGGTTTGGTTTCGGTAGCCAAAGTGTATTTTTGTGAAAGCGTGAAAGACTCAGCTGGTCTCCTTATCTGCTGCAAAATGTCACCGACACTTTGTTCTAATTAAAACAGGATGAATTCTCTCTCTCTCTCTCTCTCTCTCTCACTCTCTCTCTCTCTCTCTCTCTCTCTCTCTCTCTCACACACACACACACACACACACACACACACACACACACAGTATTACATCTTATTTTCTCCTTTGGTCTCAGTTTCCCCCTCCTCCTCTCTTTTGTCTCTCCCATTCTCTCTCCTCTCTGTGGGATGTCTGTTGCTGTGCTTCTGGTGCTGTTTGTGTCTCAGAGCATTTTTGGAACACGCTTCCATGTGGGTGTCTGGAGGAGGTTTCCCTGCTGTGAGTGTGCGTGTGTGTGCATATGTGTTTGTGTGCGTGCATTCGCTGTGTGTATGTGTGTGTGTGTGTGTGTCCGGGTGCACTCAAATGGAAGATCACGGCCACATTGCAGGATGTTGGAGATGTTACCGTGCATCAGTGGCAGTGTTCTGGTCTCGCCCCACATCTGTTGTACCTGCGACCAAATTAACACCGAATCATTTCATGTTTCCCTCTCTGTTTCGGCTCACTTGCTGACAGATGGACCTTCCTTATGGCTCTTTTTTTATCACCCCGTGTTGCTTCCAGGGCCTCTCCAACCAATACGACACCTAAAGCTGCAAAACCTCCCAGTCAATGTGTGAAACCTGCCAATATTGTTTGTGGAGGCTTTATATATTGCTGAAGTCAGTGGTATTGGCCCTTGAGGAAATGAAGTTTTATTGTGTTCACTGCAGCTTGGCAGAGATGTTTATTATGCAGAGGCGTTAACTCGCGCTGTAATTTGGGTGCTTGTTATTGAGCTGATATTTATGATAATGTGGTGGTGGAAACTAGGCCTATTTCACCCAAGATGAGACATATAAAGTAAGTATTCAATCATCAAATATTCAACGTTCTTACTTTATGACAAAAGGAATTTCTATTGCATTATCTCTTTGAAGTTACAAGGCACGACTGCAGCGTATTTGCAAGTTAACATAGACTGAATCAGAATATAAGTGGATCACCATCTGCGCCATCAAACCAGACAACACATTTTATTGTGTTTACTCACGCCTTTTCCTTTACTCTGTTATCTGTTGTATCTGGTTAATGCAGGTACTTAACACTGCTCTTTAGTAAATCATGCTTGATAGAGAGAAATTTGTGCAGCCAGAAGGTCAGACAGTGACCCTGTTGGGCTCTTTGTGAATGTAATACACTATAATACCAAACAGACACTCAAAAGCCTGGGCGAGAAGTGGCTGATAACACCTACTGTGTAATTCTGATATTAACAGTCCCGTTTTGAACCTAGTTCTCTAATCTCTCTATGTGAAGGAAAGACTTACTGAAGGTGGCCTCCTCCTGGCGTGTCCTCTGTGTTGTAGCAGATTGTTTCTGGAGTCTTTGTTTGGTGGATCCTTATGGCCATGCTGCTTGCGCTGAGAGATAATACAACAGGAACAGATGGCTCTTGGAGGTTTGGTGTCCCAGCAGGTGAAGTTAAACATGTACACATACAGCAGTTTACTGCCAGGGGTGCCTTGTACTCCGCCTCAGTGCTTTCCCACTCACCGTCCTCATCTCAGCGGCACGGCTCGGTCCACTCACTGTTAAGTATAGTTTTATATCCAGTATGTCACAGGGGTCTGTCATGCTTAAGGGACTGAACGATTGGTCATAGACCGAAGCGAGGGCTCTGATCTCATCAGAGCTTAATCATCCAGCACTCCAAAGGTGCCCCCTTTGCGCTCTCTTGTAAGATTACCTATCACTTCATACTTATCTCACCCCACTCTGATTCATGTTTCCCTGGCTGGCTGCCTCACACTGTACACTGTTGTTATACAAGCTCCATACACACATATTGTGTTTTCCACCAAAGCCACATTACCCTGGTTGTAGCTTCCCTGCACTGGCTTCCTATACAATTTAGAATTGATTTTAATGAATTGATTGATTTGGTGGTTTTATTGATCACCTATATGGTTTTGCCTCACCCTTCTGAGCGCATACGTCCACATACTCAACAGTGTTACCTCTTCTCTTCTCTCAGTTCCCAAGTCCAGACTGAGGTCAAAGGGTCACTGCACATTTGCAGTTAGAGTCCCAAAACTTTTGAATGACTTTCCACTAGATATAAAATTGATCAAGTCTGCACCATCTTTGAAATCCCTTTGAAATAACTATTTTCATAAACATGCCATGTCTTACATATTATTGTATTGTTTTTATGTCTGCACTGGCCATATATTGCCTCTTGACTTTTATTATTGTATACTATTGTTTTTATTGTTTTGCTTCTGTAAACAGCTCTTATATTGTTTCCACGGTTTTCCTTTTCCCTGCTGTTTGGCTGTAAAGCACTTTGTAAATTATTTTTTGTGCTATATAATTTTCTTTTTATATGTTGAGGAGTTGGATTTCTATCATTACCTGAGATATTCAATTTGTTTTATAACACATTAATGAATTAAGCCCCAGGGTCTGTGCTGCTACTGTCTACTCCCTTAGTTTTCAACACGCTGTTGAGGTTCACATCAGTTTAGCCAATGATGGAATGTTTATTCACAGTTTTTACTTAATAGGTTAAATGCGATCGCTTTCCAGTGATGCGAGTTTTTGCAATATGTGGATTTTAAAGAAAAACTGCTTCTTGCATTGATTGAATTGAGAGAGAACTGAAGCTAACCCTGGTCAGTCTATGTATAATACCGAGGGTGCATCACACGGTCCAGTCCTCCATGCTCTCAGTCTTTATAATCAGAATATTACTGAAGACTTTTCTCCCAAAAGGATAGATATTGATTTTGGAAAAAAAGAGGATCCAGACTGTAAACATGTTCTCATTGTTCATCCAAGAACTTCAGTATCCTTAAAGCCATAAAAGCTTAAAACCAAAACTTGAAACCATCATTTGTTTTAGTTTCTCCATTCATGGTAGATTATCTCATTTTGGAATGAAACTCTTCCATTCTAAGCTTCTCATTTGGCCTCCCATCGCTTCAGTAGCAGATGCTTGCCCTGCTGTGCCCTACCTACATCACACAGCGATGTATAATACAGGGTGTGGCAGGAGGCTGTGTTGTTCACAGAGGCTGTTTATCACACACAAGAGGCCGTGCTTAAAACCCGGAATGCCACCCAGAGTGTTCCATTATCATCCCCATCCTGTGTCTCCTCAAAGGACCACCTGTTAGCAGCACATGAAAGTCTGAGAGAGGAAAAGGGGGCACTGCTGTGCAGAGATGCTCGATGCCCCTCCATCACCGCCTGCCTTGCCTTTGAGATGACAGGTCTATTCAGGCCTCACGGTTGATGGGCTTGACACACAGTCCTTTCGATTTCTACGGAGACGTCACATCTCTCTTTTATGTGGGGAAAAAAATATTTTTGTGGGCCATTTCGTGTCGCTGCTTTGCTCCTGAGTCTCTGACCCATTATCTCCATGCTTGTTTCAGATATTCTTGGTTCAGTCAGTGGGGACATTTTGAGTGTACATGTACCTTTTGATATATGTTTGCTTTCTTGTCGAAAACACGGATGATTTCAATTGGAAAATCTTGTGAATCTTGTTTTATTGATTTACACAGGCCCCTTGAGACATGATTATATAGACAAGCATCCAACCCCTGCACCCCCCAGTTAAGATTTTCTACTAAAACACCCTTTTGGCGTTAAGAGATCCACAACCAGGCCACTCCGCAGTGGCAACACCTCATGTGTCAAACAGACAGAGCTTAATCCTGGCCAAACACTGTGCACGATACAGCCGATTGCCCTCCCCCCCGACACCCTGAAGGGCTATTGGAGATAAAGGTCTCACCTCAGTGACCAGCCTCACACTGTTGTTTGCAAACTGCACAGCTGGTCAAACTCCCAGAGGCAAGCCAAAGCAGTCTGCCTCTAATCCCCCAGGCAGGCCGTGCCTGCAATAGCACAACAAATTTCCCCTGACATCACAAGCTTCCTCTCTGCCCCGTACACAATCTCCCGCCTCTGTCCTGTTTTTAGAAATACCTAAATAACCCACTGTAAACCCCAGGGTGTGTGTTTTCAACTTGGTGTGTGTCAGCGTGATGAAGGAGGGGAGACCTTATCGACCCCTTCTCAAACACACACACGCACGCATGCACACACACACACACACACACACACACACACACACACACACACACACACACACACACACACAAGCACTCACACACCATCACCAGTGGCTCAATACTTCTCCCTTATTGATTTTCTGTATGCCTCGCACCATCGTCTGTCTTTTAACACAAAGGAGTCGCCTGCCTCAGCACCATAATAGTGTTGTGTTTCTTTTGCAACGGATTGTCCCAGCCCATTAAATTGGAAGACAAAACACACCATATCATATTTAGGAGCAGCCTCATAACCTGTCATCTCCCATGACACAACAGAGTTTTTAAAAAGAGAGGAGCCAGCGTTGCATCATGTGGTAGTATGAAGGTATTCCCCTGCATTCTGGGATCTTTTTGAGTAGTAAGTATCAGTATCAGTAAAATGCATCTTTTTGAGTTTGTAAGGCCTCTGTCAATTAAGTTGGCAATGAAAAAACATGCTTCCACTCCAATGTTTTTGGATGCAGCACTATTGGTTTATCCACATTTGGACACAGTATTTGGCCTTTAATGCAGTAATAAACCTCATACTTCAGTTCAGTCACACCTCACAGCTATGTTGACTTTTGTAATGAAAGGTATTGTTTGAGGGCTCTGGAGACCACTGTATAGGCAGCGATAAAGGATGTGCACAGTGCAGTATAGCACAATGGGTAGGGTAGCCCAGACGAGAAGGCTGGGAAGGCAATTAAAAAAAAGAAAAAGTGACTCTCTTTATATCTCTTTATAGCTTCCTTAAAGCTACTGAATCCAAATAGATGAGCCTGCTTGAGAGGCTGCTGGCGATCACTGCTGGGACTGCTGTTGAATGCTGCCTGAATTCGAGGAGGATTGGGAATGGGAGAATGGAAGGATAGGAGGGCTGAGGATAAAGATGATACGGCAAATAGAGAACTCGAGGCAAAGAGGACTAGAGGACATGTGTACTTGAGGTCTTCTATGGATCCAGATAGTCCGTGCTACGCTAAATGGCTGAGGTTCAAAGCTTAACTGAGGGATGTCCCTTTGAGTGAAGTTCCACTACTTTATGTGACTCTGATCTTTTTCCAGAAAAAATTGTTTTGTATGGATTTGTTTTCACAGGGAAATGAAAGATAGCAGTGGTGAGAACACGTGATAACCCCCTGCTAATTTGTTCTTTTTATAGATCATTTAAAATTAAAATTAAAATCGCTCCTCCTCTAGATTATGCATACAGTTTTTTTGTCATTATTTAAGTAGTAAGTAAATAATCACATCACCCAGCTGCTACCACGTTTTACAATAAAAATCAAACATTTATCAGGAGACATTTTAAATTATACACTAGAAAGGCCAATGGATTTTTGGATGTACTGAGATAATCCTTCCAAATGAGTTCACTAGAGAGATGCCCACTTTATTCTTATGCATGAATCATCATCAGTGCTGTTGTGTTACACTGCAGAATGTGTGCACTGATGAGATATGTCTTCTCTTCCCAGCAGGTGGCGCTGTGTTTTACAGACAATGGCTCTCTCCTGGAGTCTGCTCCTGGCATTCTTGTTTGCCATCCTGGCAATTTCACGCAGTGCCGAGCCTGGAACCACTCATGGCAAGAGGAGACAGGCACAAGCCTCAGCAGGTGGCAGTAATACTCTGCAGTACCCTGGGCAAGGTTTACAGGCCCATGGCTATGGCAGGGACCGCGGAGGGCATGGGAGCCATGGGGCCCGCATTGCCAAAAGCGGAGCTGGGATGCTTTCCCACAGGCCCCTGCATCCTCTGGCCAGGCCTGAGGATGATGGGACAGGCCTAGAGGGCCTGAGCCCAGTGAGACTGGAGATGGGCCCTGGCAGGGAGAGGGACAGGGTTCGTACGGGCATCAAGACTCCATCCCAGGTCCGGGATAACCACCCTCTGGGGACACGCAAGGGGAGGGGGCATGGACATGGGAACGGGCATGGGCACCACTTTGAGCACAGGAGACATGGGAGTCGGCGTGACAAGGGCCGGCATGGAAAAGGTGAGTTGTCAAAGGATCCAGACATAGATCATCTTCGGGACAAGCTGTTTATTGTGTGTATAAAAAGTGTAGTGGACCAAGAACTGCTCTGGGTTCATAATACAGTTATACAATAGGGCTGGGTTCAATTAAATTTCAATTTGGTCACATTTTATATTTCAGTTATTTTTAATAGGCTGGACATGACCTTTGACATGCCACCAACTTCCTCATACCAGAGTTTTTTTTTGCTATTTGAATTTTGGAGAACATCCACTTCCTGCATGCATTGAACTGAAAGTGAATTGGATCGATCGATGTTAGACAATGGCAAATCTTCTGGTCGTAGAACCTCAGTATTGGTATAAGACAGTGTCTCTCTCCTCTCCTCCCCCACCTCTGTCTTTGTCCAGGGTTTCTTCCAGAGCCTGAGCTGAGCTCTGTGTTGAAGGACAGGGATCTGTTCAAGGATCCT
>CABFOQ010016007.1:44041-62306 GCA_900660455.1 Gephyroberyx darwinii | reverse complement strand
GTCTTTGGCTCCGGCTCCTCCGTGGTTACCACGGTGATGAACGAGCATCCCCCAACGCTTCCCCCAGCCTCCACCAAACCCCAGGTACCCCTAACGAAACCCAAGTGCTTATTAAAGTCTGCGTCTGTTGTGTCTCAGTCTGATTCCAGTGTGCAGGGGAAATAGAGCGAAAATGGGGCCCATTACAGCCGTTATGCTACCGCAAACCTCATAGCTCATCAGTGTAAACCTGAAAGTAGTGGTTGTGAAAAATATCGTCCAGCAAGCCAGTCTCAATGGCTTTTGGTCACAGTATGTATGATAGATATGACCATGTTTAATAGCATGCATGCCTCTGGGGTCAAAATCAAACAGCTGAGTCGAGTGGCACGTGTTCTATAACTGCCTCCTTCTCTCTTTATTACATGTTGTATCTTGGCAGAACAAATATATGTGCTGAATATACTACATGGAGAACCTTTTCTGTGCCAGACAGTGGGTGCATGCATTGAGGGATCTGCACAAATGTGTGGGGCAGTACTTACCATCTGTCACTTTCGTCCAGCACGATACTTCAACAACGCTCATACACAAACACACGCACCAGTGTTTCCCTTAGATTTCTTTTTCCTGGCTATATGGAAAGGCTGTGATAGCAAAACTCTACAGTGAAACCAATACAAACTGTTATTGGACAAGGTGGTACCTTCCTATTCAATGATAAGGGAAACAGACACACATATACGCATATGCACATACATATACATTCACACACATGAACGAACACACACACAGACACTGACACAATAGTGACTAGCACACAGAACCCTTTGAAGTGACATTTTCATGTAAATAGATTTCTGTTTTGCTACTCTCTATTGCCGATTGTTACAACACAACCTCTACCCTGTTCATGAAAGCTTTTACATTTGCTGTTTTAAACAATCAGTAGCAGGTGGGTCATTTTAGGGGAAAATCCTCTGGCGTGCAGGAAGTGATGTGTTTTATGTTACTAGAAGCAGCAACAGCGGTTTGTTGGAAGAAGAACTGGATGGTTAGCAAGACCGGAAATAGCCACCAAGGCTGAACAGACAAAGAGAAAAGCGCAGGGGAGCAGGGGAAGTGATTGACAGTTGTGGAGGAGATGCTAGACACTCGACTTGATTTGAGGGAGAACAGACGTCTTTGTCTTAACTCTCCAACTGTCCTCCTCCTCCTCTGGAACCATATGTACCCCTAATGCCTTAGGATTGCTCCCCGCCACAACGCCATCCGTATTCTGTGTCCCTCTCAGCTTTCCTACTGTTTGAAACAGAAAAAGAAAAAGAAAATTGACTGCCCATTTTTCTATTCAGAACAAACGCAGAGTAATATTTACATTACATTTAGGTTTTATGCATTTAGCTGACGTTCTGCAATGAGTCATGGTGGAGCTCTGCGTGACTTCCCTTGCCTGTGTGGATGTTTGATGTCTGCAGACTGGACTGTCAGGCTGCTTGGTATTCTGTTTACAAGCTGTCTGAGAGCCCAGGAAACTGTGCTTGTCTTCGGAGAGAAGTCAAATATTATTGGCCCGCGGTAGAAAAAAAGCAATAGCCTTGCCTGGACCTAGGTTCAATGACACGGGCATGCTGCAGGGGTTCTTAATTAATGTTCGATCCTCTGTTGATGGTTAAATGAGCAGCCAAGCACTAGTAGCTCATTGCAATTAATCTAATTGATGTTTCCATATACTTCATAAGGGTGAAAGGAAGCAAGTATGGATCGAGGTCCAGGAAGAGCATGCCATAGAGCCTTATTTTTTAATAGATGAAGTTTTTCCTAGTTCCCCAAGAGACCTCCTGAAGACCTGCTGATCCAATTATATTTTCTAACGTTACTTTTTTGTTTACTCTATTTGAGGGAATTGACAGTTGTAAAGTTTTTATGGGTTTTATTGCATAAAGTTATGGCCAAGCAATTCATCAAGGAGTTTTGTTTTACAGCAATGACATTAAAATGACAAACATTAAAGCGATATATTTTAACATTTTGGAAGAACATTTGCATTTTTAACACTTGTGCATCTATATGAATTAATGGTAGAGTCACAGTCACAGTCACAGTCAGTCAACTACTGACATTAACTACCCAGGGAAACTGGAGACATCACCACAATTCAGGGGTGTTTTTTTCCTGATCCTCACTATAGAAAATTACACACAGGAAATATTGAAAAGTATGACCTAGGGCACATAAAAAAAATATTCTCCGGGTTGCATCATTATAGTTAATAGTATATATTAAAAGTGTGACTTTTTGGAGAATGTTTTCAAAATGAAAGTGAGTCACTACAGGTGCAGCCAATACAGATGGGTCACTTCATGATTTCACATACAATGGGACATGGGCGCTAGGAAGTTAAATGCCTTACTAAACTGAAATACCATGTGCAAAAACCTTGCATGGCTTTGGGACTTTTTGTCAGGAATAGATCTGCATAGTATCTGTGTTTGTATGTATTATGTTTCTAAGTGCATGTTTATATGTGCAATAACAATACACATTCTGTAATATATTTGTATTCTACACTGTGGGAAGTCATGTTCTCTGTTACCAATTGATTAAAGAAGAGACAATTCACACATTTTACCCCTCCAATGTAGTAGAAGTGTCCAATGTATTCTTTACACAAGCTCATAGCTTGGATAATTTAGGATTAGTTGTTAATGCACATCTTCATGTTCTGATTACGAATGTCCTTGTATACATAAAATACAATAAACAGGATATTCCAAATATTACCATAGAAACAGAACTTACACAGAATGCCAAATAGCTGTAGGTGGGATAAGGGTTCAGTATCGGCATGTCCAAGCTATCATATTTGGATTTCTCATGCAGGATGTGAGCTTATCTTGGCTATTACCAGTGGGATGTGGCATTACCATGCACCGACTGATAAATAGAATACTTGAGAATCCTGAAAACTATTGGAATATCAATGTGTATGTAAATGCTTTCACTGAAACGTGATTCACAACTAGAAATAAGGTGTAACGTATGGCTACAAGGTATTTTCCCTTTTTCAGAAGTCTGGCCGAGGAAAGGGGCAAGGAGAGGTGATGCCGACTTTGGACATGACGTTATTTGATTGGACAGACTATGAGGATATGAAACCTGTGGACTCCTGGCCGCCCTCCAGGAAGAAAGGTCAGTATTCAGCTGATCCAATAGAGTTAAAGTTCCAACAATGAGTTTGGACCCCGTGAAAGGTTGCCTACTTTGAAAAAAGGGCTTGTGGAAACAATGGTAATCATACTGAAAGGACCCTAATCACATAAAATTGTTATTTTAAAATGAAATACGACAACCCATAGGCTTTTCGACTGTGAAAACAATCTTGCAGGGTTGCTTGTATACAGTTAAAGGCTCGTTTTTCTCCCCTCCAAGTCAATTTAGCATACTTTTTGGGGATTGAAAATGACCTGACACGATCTGATTTGTGCTGATGAGGCAATCCATCCCCCTGATAGTCAAAACACATTAAAACAAACATGAATAATTTTGTACAAAGGTTGTTTGACCCAGTCAACCCAGGCAGCACAAATATAAATGCTGGGGTTACAGGACTTATCCAACCTTGACATCACCTGCCAAAGTAAGTCCCACAAAGGGTGTTATCCATTAAAAAATAACTATATGCGCTCTCAGTACACGGATAAAAGCATAATTTTGTTTTTTGCCACTGGGGGACATTAAAGTGTTCAGTCATCGATCTGTTTGTAATGTAATAATCAGTAGCCCTGAGTATCAATTTGATATATTTATTTCTTTTGCCTGCTGCAGACAAGAGGCGGAGTAAGAATCTTAGCAATGGGAATGTGACTGCCGACGCCATCGAGCCATGTGACCACCACCTGGACTGTCTACCAGGTCAGTTTGGACCATAGATCATTCTGCTGACTGCTTAAAACCTCTGTGGTCCAACATAAACAAAAGTGTGAATTCACAACTGATTGAACTAATTTAAAGCTGGACTAGGCAACTTCGCCAGGGTTGGCGGACCCAGATGGCAGTGAGAGGTAACTGTTTGAAAAATGTGAACATACCCAGAAATCATGTAACGTGACATCAGTAAACTGCACACGGCACACTTATGTTCACCAAACCAGCCAATCTATGATCACTTCATACCAAATGATTCTAAAGAGACGAGAGGGAAAGGAGCTATCGTTGGTGAGTCCGTTTGTTTAGTTTCTATTTCGCTCTTTAAGTTTCAATTTGTCATTTCCTGTGGGCAAGCAAGTGTCCATACCCAGCACCAGAATTTCATTTGTGCATAGGGCTAATCGACAGGGTGGATGAGACTCTCTTCTCTGTTCACTCTGTTCACTTTTCTCTACTCTCTTCACAACTCTGTGATTTAGGCTGATAAGACGGGTGTTTTTTTACATAAAAGTTTTGCCTAGTGCAGCTTTAATTAAGTTGTCCATTAATATGAGACCTGAGATGTTGAGCTGATGAATGTTATGCGGTTGCTCCATTCTAACCCCGATTTAGGTTCTTGTTGTGACCTGAGACAACACGAGTGTAAACCTCACAACCGAGGCCTCAACAACAAGTGCTACGATGACTGCATGTGTGAGGAGGGTGAGTGAGGAGACTATAAGGTCTTACCATACAACAATGTGCCATACCATGTATACCTTTAAACTACGTATTATGAGACATGGGTCATTGCTTAAAGAGATATTTCACTTGGTAACACTTTACAGCACGTATACCTCTATAAGAGTTGAAGAGCAGTTGACTCCCAACATTAGCTGCCCTTGAGATCTGCCATCATTGACAGCATTAGGGCGTTTTTTTCTCAGGTGGGGAGTCTCTGGGGACTAGAGGTCTAGATCAGAGGTCCACAGAGTGGCCAATATTAGTGGCTGGCCACTCTTGAACTCCTGTAGAGGTAAACAGAAAATGTTAAGTGACAATTATGGAGTTGGCAAGTGTTGATTGAAGAGTTGTTTGTCCACCCATAGAGCTGATATGGCTCTGTTCAAAACTATCCAAAGTGTTAAATTAACTCAGATGGGTGCAGAAGTCTATAAACATTTCCATAGTGTTGATCTTTACACTCTCAGAGTTAAATTAACTCTGATTTTGCTGAGTGTGTGATAAAAAGTGAAAATGTACTACCAATGTAAAAAATATTGCTCTTTGTACATCTAAAGACATTGAGTACATTTAATTTCTCTAACTCACAAAGCACAAATAAATCTTCAGCTAATGGATAATCTGTTTTCTCCCAGGATTCCGTTGCTATGCTAAATTCCACCGGAAGCGACGTGTGACCAGGAGGAGGGGCCGCTGTGTGGTGCCAGAGTCGGCCAACAGTGAACAAGGAGGCTTCATCACTATCTGAAGAAGAGGTGAATGAGAAGAAGGAGGAGGTAAAAGGAGGAAGAACAGGAAACATGACCCCATGACCACTTTGACATAGCAAACAGACAGCACAGCCAAAATATCATGTGACACTACTACTAATGGACCAAGTGCTTAAAGGTGATGGCTTGCTGGTTTGTGCTCATCGTTGTTTCACATCGGTCCCACAGTGCAAAGCATCCAAAAGCGATAATTTATATTGTTACAATGTGGGATGAGTCCCAAGAGGACTGAATAATGTCAATCCAGCGAATCGCAACCTTTAAGCACTTAATCAGTCCATTTAAAATTTCATACATTAAACTTAATTTGTTTTTGTTCACTCCAGCATCACCACAGAATCATATGTACATGTGTTCAAACAACAAATGTGCAGTCTGTTCACTGTTTGATTGTCTGTGCCCTGCAGACCTGGGTCAAATAGTGTTTGAGAATAATTCTTAGTATCTGTTTAATGTGCTTGGAGTGCCAGATGGGTTGGCTTTACTGAAGCAGGACAATTCAGATAGTGTCAGGTAAGTTGTGACTCACAGAAAATTATACTAAATTGACTTTGAAATACTTTTCTGTGGTTGCATAAACTCTGTGGTACATTTTATCTCTCTTGTCTGACACCCCACCCATCTGGTTCTCCAAGCGGGTTAAAACAAATGCTAAGAATTATTTGCAAATGCTATTTGACCCACGTCTGGTGTCCTGTACTGTAAATATAAATGTGTTTGAATTGTTTGATTGCCAATGGCTTTTTTATTGATACCACTACTCTTTAAAGGTACTTACGGTAGTATGATAAACAAAGATGCTTGTCTGACTTTCCTTTTACATGTCTTAATATATGGTTTATTTATACTATACTTAAACAGGACTCTTTGTCTATATATTGTGTTTTTTCTGCTTCATTTTTTCGTGATTAAACACTTACCAGGATAAGCTTTTTTTGGTGTGAATGTGTCTATCTTTGGAATACTGACAATAACTATTTCCGTCACAATAGTAAACATCTTGCTTTGGACCGGCTTAAGTTATATAGTGCATCACTAATTCCTCATTTTCATTTTTATAATATGCACCAGCCACCAAACACATATGGTCTTATATAGACAGATATATTATCCTGTGTGATATGTTGTACCCCATGAGTCTCAATGAGTAGAGCGTGACACACTGGAGTGGGGACTTGATTCCCACTGGGATCACCTAAAAATTTAGTGACTTTGGATAAAAGTGGCTATTACATGACATATGTTTTGTAAAAAAAAAAATATAGAATTATCAATCAGATTTGCAGCATCCTCATCATCTCCTTCTTCATAATGTGACAAGAGAATAATAGACTGGTCTCCACAGTGATGTATGATTATGTCAACATACCTATTGTAGGGAGGTAACCTAGAGGCCTATGTGGTCCTATTTATAAGCCAACGGGGCACTGGCAAGGCCAGCTAGCTA
This sequence comes from Gephyroberyx darwinii, assembly GCA_900660455.1. Classification (NCBI taxonomy): domain Eukaryota; kingdom Metazoa; phylum Chordata; class Actinopteri; order Trachichthyiformes; family Trachichthyidae; genus Gephyroberyx; species Gephyroberyx darwinii. Next base: position 55,457 of record CABFOQ010016007.1, on the reverse strand, counting down.
GATATCCATCACTGTGTAGTCTCACTCTCTCTTATATCATGACCTCCTACGGTCATGCAGCGCCTCAGGTTGGGTGGATCTTTACAAAAGATTGGTCCGAAACGAATGGCTTTCTCGCTGTGTCTCTTTCAAGCTGTTTGATGCGAGCGCAGCCTACCTCATGAGTGTTTTAAGGCCAGACCATCTGGCTGGACTCAATACGTAATTGAGTATCAGTGTCTTCTGGAGGAGATGAGTGCCTTGCTTTTCCAACAAAAATGAACTTTTTCAATAATGTGTCTGAAATTCTCCCTCTTCACTATCTGAGAAATTCAGGAGAAGTTTTGAGAGAGAGCGAGACTGGGATGTCAAAGAAAAATAGCTAATCATTTTGAGGCAAGTGCAATCATTAACATTGAGTGCATAACATTGAGTGCTTGTGTACTGCCAATGCAGTACACCCAAGCCTCTGCAAATCTATCCATATCAATATTTGATCAGGCGGAGAAAATAACACCCATTTTTCTTACCTACCTATCAGCTCAGTTGGATTGTGATTGTGCCATCCTGATTTATGGCTATGGAATAAAAGCGGGGGTGATGTATTTTTAATTCTTACCTCTGAGAGAGTGCTCTGGTACTGAGTGCCCTGTTGAAACCTGGCCAACATCCAGCCGAATGATAGATTACACACAGCCACATCCTGGCAGGGTATGTAGGTAGCTGCAGCATCACACCACTAAGACCAGAAAGACATTTCTTGTAGGTTTCCTGAGGTAATTAATTTCTAAAGTGGCTATCTCAACCCAACTTTTCAACATCAGTATGCTCTCAGGATGTGAGAGCAACAAACTTAAATATAAGTAAACAAAGGTGCAGGAAACTCTGTAACATCTTTCCAGCTTCAAGGACTTGTCCAGACTGTAAAACAGCTCACGAATCATTTGAAAAGAAGGAAATAGGGTATTGTATTGTCTATACATGAAGTGTAGAAAATAATGCTTTAATAAAATGTGTGTCATGTTACATTTAAGAAGTCTGTAATTCATTTGTGAAGTGTGTCACTGCAGGTTAGGAGGATCTTTTGTTTCCAATTACAAGAGATTCCCCTATAATTGATTTTTCTCTGGTGGTAAAAGAAACTACACCTCAAACGAAATAACACATCCATCTATCACACCCCAATTTCATTTTAACACGCATGCACACGCACACACACACACACACACACACATTGAAAACATAAATACTTCAATTACAGAGAAATCTGCATAATGTCTGAGTTACATACTGTCACAGGGGTCAGAGGTCAGTGGGAGGTCAGCGGGAGGTCAGGGTTCACACCAACGATGGGAGTGCAGGGTGCAGGGGCCATCTGCCATGCTTGAGACATACAATGGATTCATTTCCATTAGGGTGTGTGAGGACACCCTACTACAGATGTACTGGGAAGCAGACTGAAGAAAAAAATCAGCAAGGGGGGGCATCTTATATTAGCATTTGAAGGAATTGGCCACTTCTCTTATCCAGAATAACTCTCTCCCTAGATCACTGACATTGCAGACAAGCAATGGTGAGGAGTGTAAATGTCAAAGCAACCAGAAGAAACAAATATTTTGTGATTATTTATGATAGACAAGTGCTAGACAAATAAAGGTTTATATACAGTGCCTTGCAAAAGTATTCAAACCCCTTGACATTTTGCTGTGCTATTAAGTTATTTCAGAACATATTTATTTGGGATTGTTTTTATCTGAGTTCTATGCAAAGAACTATTCTATCAGTGAAAACAAAATTATTGAAATTTATGTGGAAGGATAAAATTAAAATAACAGAGAAATCAAGTTTGTGTAAGTATTCAGCCCCTTTGCTTAGTTCGGGCTAAGTTGCCACACCAGCAACATTTCAGGTTACCGGGGTTAAGTGCCTTGCTCAAGGGCACTTCGGCAGTGTTGATGGGCACCGTAGCTGTGACACCAGTCATTTTTTCAATCACTAGCTCACAGCTGGAATACACCCTCCAGTGATGGGAAGGCCACCCTAACTGGCCCATAAAGGATCACAGACATGCTACAGGTGAGGCTCGAACTCACAACCTCAGCATTGCTCTACAATGTACTGTCTTATAAGTACCACGCGCTAACCGATTGCGCCACTGGAGCTTGTGTGATAGCTGGTGTTAACCGGAGTTGACCTTCCACGCGTATAGCACACCACCGGAGAATGTCCATTTCGGATGCGTTTACAGCAACAGAAAATACTGTGGTTGGTTTAGGCAAGGGGTGGGGCCTGGGTAGAGCGTGCGGGAGACAGGACATAATGCAAAAAGTGTTTTGTTTACAGCACGAAGATGGCGGACGAAGTGACCGACTCACTCTCAGTGGCCATTTTTGCATTGATGTCAATACTAAATGTAGTTAGATGTATCTGCTGTATCAACGAAAGGGTGGAAAGTGATATACATTGTATTATCCCAGTTTCGCACCAGATGCATGATAAATACATCATCAACACGCCCACTTGCTCATAGAGAATACTCTGGAGAATCTTCTGCTCCATTCACACTTGGGCTCACTCGGCAATAAAACGGATTTTAGACTAGGGTGCTGGGTGGGTAAAGTAAAGTAAAGTTTCAGAGAACAGAAAAATTAAGTTTAAAAAAACTTTGAAAGGCAATGTTCCAACCAATGTTCCAACCAATGTTCCAACCAATGTTCCAAGTTCCAAATAAATGTGTTATGAAATAACTTAATAGCACAGCAAAAGGTCAAGGGGTTTGAATACTTTTGCAAGGCACTGCATATAGACAGGACATGATCAGATGCATGTAGAGGAGGAGGAAAGGGGGGGGATTTATGGATGAGAGGAAGGCAGGGGGGACATGAACTGTTTCTTAAAGACAAGTTTTTAAATTAACAATGGAATGTTTTCTCTATTGTTGGATTGGAATGTATCTGCAGATGGTGAAAACCTGAGGGGTACATATATATACATATATATAGAATATATAAAATATAAAGGCGAAGGTGCAATTCCCCTTATGCACCGACAGAACAAGGACACTGAGATGATTAAATGCTAGTAATATTAAAATTTCATAATCTATTGCTTGGATCTACCTCCCCCTCCAGAATAATATGGTGGATTTGACTCTTCAATAGAATATTATTTCTTGTACTGTCGCGCCATGCAGGATCTCAATTCCTGTTCCTGCTAAAAAATGGATCACAAATCTGTGGGCGGTCTGCATATAAACAATGTTTTCCAATTCTTTTAATGTGCATCTGTGAAACAACAACACTAAATGATCACGCAGGATGTCTTGCTGCTATTATATTGATCACCCCTGTAAGTACGATTTGATGGCTGCCTATTGAGGAAATAACAGTAATATCAGCTCATAACTGTGGATTCCAGGACAAACCATACCTGGGTAAAAGATGCCTGTCTGTGCCTGGACCTGGGACTATTTACAGCAAGGATCTGTCAGCCTAGAGAACATTTTACTATTTTAATTCCTTTTAGGATAGGATGGGATCAGAGAAAACAGATGATGATAATATTTCATGTACATTGGCATGCATGTTGTGTACAGCAGCTGCACCATAAAAGTGTCTTTAATCAACCAATCCTATCCAGAAAGCCAATAACTGTGATTGCTAAAGTTTATGGTGGGATATGATAGTAGTCAGTCAGGATGGAGGATGGAATCTGTGACTGTGTAGTAGATGTCTAAAGGACTGTTATTTGTAGATGACAAATAGCTGTAGCCTGTATCAAAGTTTGGGAGATCTAGATCTAGGCAGGTTGGCCTAGCAGTTAGAGAGGCCCACCCATCACCGGAAGCTTGCTGGTTTAATCCCCGGCACCACCAGGAGGGTGCATTCCAGCTGTGAGCTGGTGATTGGAAAAATGACTGGTGTCACAGCTACAGTGGCCACCCAACACTGCTGAAGTGCCCTTGAACAAGGCACTTAACCCCAAAACTGCTCCAGGTGCATTGTTCAAATGGCAGGAGCAAAGGAAAGGACAAACATGAGAGGGGCTAATAAATTTTAACCCTTATTTGGCCGGGAAAGCTGACTGAGAAGACATTCTGGTTCACAGCAGGGATTCACATATGGGAGGAGCCCAGTGCAACTACATTCTTGTACCATTCATAACTGAGCAGGTCTACCTCAGCAGATGGGGATGAGGTACCTTGCTCTCTACCTCACCCTGAGGTCAGGAGCTGCTAACCCACTTAAAAGAATTAAAAATCTCTTTCATTGGAGAGTGTCAGTGTCCCATAGTCTAAATGCTGTTTACAGGTCTTCCCACCCTACCAGGAATAAAATCCTGTATAAATATTGAGCAAAACTAGACAGAAAATTATTATTTTCAGGCTTATAATTCAACACCTGACTTTTTAAATAGCACGTAATATGTTGACTAATATGGCTCTTTCACCACATGAGATGATACCATGCATGGTTAGTTCAACAGAGCATTGCACCAACACTGTAACCAGGGTTATTACACACCTTAGATTTTCCTAAATCCTTCTGTTAAAATTGGTTAGACTCAATACAGTATCATGGATACCAAATAACATTAAATCATGAATGTCACCATTCATTTTAATGAATGGTAACATTAATGGTGCCTAAAATAGAAGTGGTTCACAAAAATAATGTTAGGTGTGATATTTGTGCTGGTCCATTGCCGTTTGTCTTAATCCAATCAGGTATCATTATCCATGAAATGTACTAATGTTGCTGACAGTTAAGAAAAATCTACTTAACCTTCTACTGAGATTAGCGTGATTTGAATTCCATCCATTTGTTCCATCTTTGGTTCCATCTTTCGTTCCACCTTTGGTTCCACCATATGCCCCCTCCTTCAGCCAGTGTGTGGAATTTAATCTTTTGACGGATGGTTTGGATATTCACAGCTAAAACACATGTTTTAGCTATGTGTGTTATGTGTGTCTTCTGTCTCATTAAGTTATTTTTCTATCATATTAAGCTCAGAAAATAAGAAAATAACAGTTGCATTTTAGAATGTTTTGGTAACCTAGCAACAGTCTTGTTGCCTATCTCTTTAGCTCTTACAAGAGATGAAAAACTCTAATAAATATATGATTTTTTTTTAAAAAGTGTGATTGGATACAGTATAGGAATAATTATGACTTCTAATTTTGATTTGGCACACCTTAATAATGCATTACAGTTTGTAACATCTATATTGTATTTATTAAGTTCATAATAATAATTGGTACATGCCAATTGCGATGCAAGATGCCATTGTGATTCCTTTCTTTGTTTGTTTACAAGACACAACACCATTAGAGAACTTATAGGATACAACAACTTTACTGACAAAGTTACCCATTGGTGCAAGCTATCCACACATCAGTCAGCCTTTGAGAAAATGGGATGACTGATGGAAATATTGACACACACATTCCTGATCCTTCATAGTGATCTGTTGGCCGCAATGAAATCTGGAAAATAAAAGACTGTGACTAGTGTTTGATGCTCATGTGGTTTCTCAGGGGTCGAAGCATGGCGGGGAAGGGTGGGAGTCACATGGAAACAGTCATGCTGCTGTCACATGGTTTGTGTTTGTAGACTGACCCGAGGGAGGAGTTCCCGAAGTTTTCAGTAAGAGGAAACGTGCATTTTTGCATGTTGGTCCTCAAGAAGTTGAAACATCGAATTCAAAGGGACCGACGTAGATCTACGTTGGCCAGATATTATGGAAATCCCTGCCATAAATCTAAAGGTAAGTTATGCTGTTTGCTTTCCGTTACTGTGAGGAGTAGTGTTTAGGATACTGGCTGTACCAGGTGTTTCAAAATATGCGATTTAATTGATAGTTATAATGAAAAACAAAACAGTAGTCGTTTTAACAAACTGATTTAAACATTCATGATAATATTCAACATACACGCATTTATTAATATTAAGAAATATACGTCTAGAATAACGTGTAACAACGTACAAGTACTTTTTAAACAGGCTGTATATGTCAAAGACTGGCGTTACATTGTAGCTGTTTTCAAGTCCATACAGTCGCATTTACACAATCCTCAACGGTAATTCCTATTTGTGGCAACAACTCTACAGGTCTCTGCTTTAGAGGAAGTCTCTTTCACTATAGTACAACACATTTATATTGGTTGTCAACAGTAGAAAATGATAAATGAAAAGTTGTTTAGGAGTCAGTGGACTAATACCTTTGCCGATGTTTATCCTACTGTAAATCGGAGGTTAGCCGCTTAGAGTGTACAAAATATGTACAAATGCCTCCAAGGCCAGAGCCTCCACAGGCATGTTGATTCATCATTGATAAGCAGCATAGCCTTCAGCAAGGATGGGCAAAATCAATGAAAATACAAATAGTGATAAAACTGCTCATAATTAATAAATCATAATTCGTGGCATTATTAAAAAAAACACCTAAATGATTCGTTTTTATCATTTATAATTTGGAGCAAAGAAATGTACTTGGAAGCCATATAAAGTATCACATCAGGGGAGCATGACCAATGTGCCCTCTAAGCTGTGTGTATTTGCTGACTTGCATCTAATAATTTATCTCATTGACCAATTAATGATCTTCTGTCAGTCATCTGTAATTGTTTTTCTGAGTTTTGAATTTTTGGTGGCAAATGACATTAGATGCAGGACCTAAAGGTTTGGTCAATTGACGCCCATGATTAACTATTTCCATTGCCTCAAAAATATGCTAATACCATTCAATTGATTAATTCCTTTATGCTATTCCTAGTCTAGTCCAAATACATGTGTTGTCCAACACCCAAACTTGTGATTTCAAGTATAAAGTATGGAGCTGCTCCCTAGTAAATAGATTAGAAACAAAGGGTAAAGGTGGCTAGGAGAGCAGTCAGATGAATTTCCTGGGAAAAGGGTACATTTTCTGATCATTTTGAGAACTGACAACACTAGAAAGAATTTTGGTTTAAAAACTCAAACCAATCAGTCCCCCATTCATTGTCCATGGAGTAGCTCCAGGCTTTATGCTGTACCTGTTGCCAAGTGATCACAAGTTTCTGGCTTTGGGGGAGTTGTTGTTTGTGATCACAAATATGGACCAGATTGTCCTAGACCATAGGGACAATGTGAAAAAAAAATCCTAAATTGAGTGGCATTCCTCTTCAACACTTTTTTCTTGTTTCCCATCATAGGCCATAGTACTGGTACACTGGCTGCTGACAGTATGGTGAGTGTGAGGACTGGCTGCTCGAGTCTGAGGTTTTTTCACAAACCTGAGGAATTTCTCTTCTCTTCTTGCACTCTCCAACCAAACACCTTACAGACACACACAGTTTGACACAGTATCTCGATGCAGGCCTACTCCTTAAACATAAACTTCCCATGCTTTGTGTTTATGTAACAATCTGTCTTGTATGAATTGTATTTCTGTGTATTTCCTTTAGGGGATCCATGGGAGTGCTGCCCGGCTCCTTTGCTTGGGCGAACTTCACTGTTTTAGCAGTTGGGGTATGGGCCATTGCTCAGAGGGACTCGATAGATGCTGTGCTCATGGTGAGTCCTTGCCTTGATTCCTTCATGAAGGCTGCAATGTCAACATCATGTGACAGTACAGGAGTCTAACTATAGACATAGCACTGCGTATCCTCCCTAACCTATTTGTCTGTGGAATCTAGGACAATCTGTGAGCGTCCCTTTTAGAACGATAGCCTTCCCTTAATTCAGCACACATTACCATGTAGTTGGGTCTTCCAGAGCGTGTCAGTTTACACCACCAAATTGCCACATTATACTTTATGTAAAAAGCCACACAAATGCATCTCACCAGAGGGATTTGAGTGGTGCCTCTTGAGAAGGTAGGTGTCCGGTAGGTTTTTTTTTTTTTCTTAAGGACACTTTTACAGTAATGGATACTGAATATTGCAGGATTGAACCTATGAAACTTCCAATCACAGTGTACTCTGACTAACCATCAGACCATCCTATGTGCTTTAGTCCAATATTATATTACTCACATCTAGGGTCTCTCAGAGAGGTGAGCCCGGGGGGAAAAAAACAGTCATCATAATCACCCACAGTGCAGCGTTCAAAGCAGTTAGTTAAACAATGCAAGACAGTGGCCTGCGTCTCCAAGGTGAGAAGGACCAATCACTGGAGCAAGAAGCTGTTTTCATTTCCTACTTCCCCACGTACTGCCTGTATTTTTTATCATGACTTCTTTGCTCCACTTTATCAAATCTCTAGTGTGAATCCAATAACATATTTATCTTCTTTCCTCTCAGTAAAAGGTAAAGGTGGCTAGGAGAGCAGGAGAGCGCTCCTGGTCTCCTCTTTGGATTTTCTGGGCAGTACAGATTCAGAGCTGACAACACTAGCAAGTTAATTTCAGTGTAAAAACTCAAACCAACAATTTATGGATCCCCAAAACGATTCCCCCATTCATTGTCTATGGAGCAGCTCCAGGCCTTATACCTAGTGCCAAGTGATCACAAGTTTGAATCTTAGTTCTCTAGTTTCTGGCTTCAGGAGAGAGTTGTTTGTGATCACGTAATATTGTCTGGATTGTCCTAATCCATGGGGACATCATAAATAAATCCTAAATTGAGTGGTGAAGCTGAAGATGTTTTTATTTCCTATTATATTCTACTTCCTTGTGTACTGCCTGTTTTTTTTTCATTATTACTTCCCTTCCCTCTCAGAATTGGAATCACTTTATTTGCCACATTCAATAAATGTACAGGATTTTTTTCTCTGTGGCACTTGTGCAGAGACATCTAGTAGCAACACACGGTACAAGGACAATGACCTCAAATGACTTCAAATACAATCCCCCGATGCGTGTTCAGTCAGTTTTTCACCTCTGTTTTGTCCTTTTCCTGTAGTTTCTGATTGGGATGACCGTGACGATACTGACTGACATCATCCATTTCGGGATCTTTTATCCTGAGGTACTCGGTGACAGGGGCAGGGACACGTTACGTTTCAGCGTGGGAATGGCCATCCTCAGCTTGCTGCTCAAACCTGTGTCATGCTTCTTTGTCTACCAAATGTACCGTGAGCGTGGAGGAGAATATAATGTCAACTTTGGTAAGTACTGCTGTATGGAAGTGCAGCTAGATGTCTTGCTGTTATTCATTCCCTGTAAGAAAAGGAGTTGCTGGAGTTTGGAGAATGGATTTTGGAGGCCATCACCTGGTGTCACCAAGGCTAATAATAAATGGTACCATACATATTGGTACTGTGCAGATTTTCATCCAGTACTTTTTCATCAAAAGCTTTATAACATTGGATTCTTCCAACGTAAATTAAGTTTTCTTCCAGCCTATGGGAATTTTTACTGAGTAAATGAATTCAGCATGGTCTAATTCCCTTTAGAAAAGCAGATAACTTGTACATGTACAAATGTTAAGCGGAAAATGGCACAGGGAAAAGTATTATTTTAGAACCGATATGGAATTATCTCAACAAGTATCTGTATCAAAAAATCCCCAATGATCCCTAGCCCTGAGTGTGACCAAAGCTGGAAGGTATGGTGTGATGCATGTGCCTCAGATAGTATTACAGTGGCCAGGTGCAGCTTAAAGGCTTGAGATCCTCCCTGAAATCTGGTCTCCCTGTGTTGCTTTAAGCTGTCTGCCATGAAAGGCCTGTCGAGTACAGCACGAACTGGAAGACTGTGTACTAAACCACTGGCAGATGAAACCCCATTCAAGCTAATTGAGTTAACGTCACAGGACTAATGCAGTAGAATATCAGGGCTATGAAAGGAAATCACTTTTCATATGACCGATGAGACAATCATCTGTTTATTGACCTGGCAACCAATCTGACTATCGCATCAAGGAACGTGTTTGATTAATGACACTTTTGATTGGAGGAGTTAAAAATATTATGATCAACCGAGATAGAAATATGGCACAGGTTTCATTGGTCTTTCTGGTTGTTGTGCTTGTGAGAAGAAACACAGATGAAACACGCAGGTGAGATGAAAGGTAGGATTATTTTAGAGGTATGTTTGTGTAAGTAAAGCCTTTTTCATATAGCACTTTTTTTCATATAGGTCACAAAGTGCTTCACAAATACACAAAAATGTAAAGAGACAGAGTCAAAACAAAATAGACTAGACAAACACTGGAGAGAGAAACGTACAGTAAGAATTACAAAAAACTTCCTCACAGTCTATTATGCTAAATAAAAACCTGGGTTATTTTTATTTATGGAAATTAAATTGGCAAAATAGGAGCCCTCTCATCTTTAAGTCTGTTATAAGACACCATATGGTCTTTCATGTGGGAAGAGTGGATGTGTAGACTTTTTCCACTTGCACTCAGCCCTCTGTTATTCTCTCCTCAAATGGTAGATGCAGGAGGAGGAGAAGATGTATTCACAGTAGGGATGGACCTGGGTTTAAAAAGGAGCGGTGCACAGAAGTAGAGATTTACCACCATTTGTTGAACATTCGGTGTAGCAATCTCCTCGTGGGCGAACAAATGATTGATACATTTCTTCCATCTGCTGGTCAGGACCATACTCAAGATATGTGATTAACTGTGTGTGGTCATTGACCTGGGGGCTTTGCCTCACCCTCCCATGACCTATTCCATCAGAAATCCCACAGAGGTTTGAGGTTTGTTGAACCAATCCTACATGTTCATGTTATTGTTGATGTTATTCATTACCCGTTAACTCGTTTCAAATGTATGGTTATTTTACTTACTCCGTGGGAGAAGTAATTTGTTTGGCTACTCATTATATTACTTTTCTGTTACCCGTCCTATCTTGCAATTAAATTACCGCCCAACACTGTTGTTAACACAATACATCTCTTAATTGGACTATTTGGAGGATAATTGAATATTGATGAATCTGTTCACTGTGATTCTAGTTTAATGGCCCATACACACAGCAGGTATTGCCGTTTCACTTTGATTGGCTATGTAGGGGTTGATGAAGGTAGCTTATGTTCATTTCAGACAATGTGTGTTTTAGCTGATTTCTGATTGCGTGGCTGACATCAATGTGGTTCCCTGGAGTACAGCACACTCTGGGAACCAGGCAATCAGGTGTGCGTGGGCGAATTTTTGATTCAGGTATCCTCCTCCCACCCCCCCTGAAATTTGATTGGTGGCCCTCTTTCTAGTGTTACCTTTAGCCTAATAAGGGCTTCAGCTTTATGTTTTGTAACTTACTTTTGCAAATTACCTGCCATGCATTGCCCCTTAATGTTCTCTGCTTTTTTGTGTTTGCAGAATCATTAATTGTTTCATCCTACCATTTTGTTGATACCATTCCTCCATCCTGTTCTCAGTGTACCATCATCTCTAAACCCCACACTGTCTGTTTTGCTATTTGTAATCTCTGCCTGTTTGTGAACTCTGCCTTCCTTGTCTCTTGTGTTATTCCTGTTATGATTTGATCATTTGTCTTCTGTCTCTTTT
>CABFOQ010016007.1:3397-37078 GCA_900660455.1 Gephyroberyx darwinii | reverse complement strand
GGGGTAGGGGGTGCTGGGGTGGCTGGCAGCCCAACAAGCTGTTGATTAATAAGGAGCTGCTGGGCTGCCTCTCCTGAGTGTTGCATGCATGCAGGGTTGACACATCCTCAGGCACACACCTGTGATTCCTCTGAGTCAAGGACACACTCGCTGCCATTGTTGTTCGATGCAATAAAAGGAACTCAATTTGTCAGATCTGCTATTGCATTAGTGACAATCCCTGGAGAGGCCTTGTGAGAATGAAATCCTGAGCTTCATGACTACCGACTTCCAACACAATAATAAATGTCTTATTCACAGCATGTTGGGCTGACCAATATTTCTGAAATCAAATTCACCAATAGATTTTGAAAGGAATTTGTTATATTGCTTATTCATGAGAAAACATGAGAGGAAAACGAACAACTTTTACTCCTTCATAGCTCTGTAATGTACAATATTCACTGCACATACAACAGGTTGCACTTGCAAGTGGTTCAAATAACAGACCTCTGCACATTTACTGAAGATCCTTTCATTCAGTATCCAACTTTTTGTCAAATCAAATGTAAACAGTACTTATTCAGTATTTCTAAAATATGGAGAATCCGATTTTTAAATGTGCTCCTTTTCTGTTTCTGTTTTCATTTATTTTATACTTTTAATTTCTTCTTATTGCTGCTCCCATTCCTCCTCACTCTCCTCTTTCAACCCCCCCCCCCAGATATAGGCCAAGAGATGGATAAAATATGACCTTCAGGGGTGGTGAGGTCAAATTGAAATCCTTGCTTGTGAGACCTGGGTTAATTATACAGCACAGAGCCAGTAAAAGATAAAAAATATTGATGTGCTTTGACTGACAGTGTACTTTAGCTGTAGGAAGGAGACAGGAAGGTTATCCATTCGAATTCCCAACCTGGATGGGAAAATCTGGGCGGCGAAAGTGAAGGAGTAACAAATTATTTACCCCCACCTGCGAACTGGAGCTGCTCAGTGGCCAACAGTACAAGGCTGTGGTTGTGGTTGCAGCTCCCCGATGTGTGCAACTCCAAGAACGTGTAACGCCTCGTTGCTTAGACGGAGCATATAGCAAACCTCCCCTGCATGAGTAAATGGTCAAATGTGAAATTGATTCAGGAATGACATTTTTATGCCTCATGCTTGAGTCCCTCGGGAACTCTCTCAACCCTTGACCTTTTCACACCGCTGCCCCATGCACCTGTCACTATGGCGATAAGGGCATCAAAATTGATTCCAATTGCCCTCTAGCCTACTCTAACCAGCAGTCCGGGTGGGGTCCCTTACGCTGCAGGCTTCTTCCTGTGCTCCCATCTATTGAATCTACGTACAATGTATGGCATAAACAATGTAAATGTGTAGACTGCAAATATCTACTAACCTGTAAACCTGCCAATGATCAACATAGCAAGAATTTAGAGGCAATTAGAGCTCTGTATTTAGCATACTGAAGACACTGTATTTGTATCTTCATCTTTATTATATCCTAACTATTTGTGGTGTTATCCTCAATATGTTCCTTGTTGCTCTATTTGTATTCTCTTATATCTTTTGCTGCTTCAGTGACCAAATTTCCCCACGGAGATCATTAAAGTTCCAGCTTTTCTTCATATTAAAATGTTTTAACTCTAACTACGAAGATTTTTACAAAGGTACTTGAAGAGTCAGAGGCAAAACATGCAAAGTTTAATAAATGATTGGACGCAGCATTCTTCATTTCATCCTCCCTGACTCCGGCACCTGCTGTAAAGGTTGAATGGAGTGGATGTGTGTGTCTTATCTTGTTGATTTTAAACCCATTCTCAAATGACAACCACCTCTCCATAAACTTTATCTCCAAATGTGTCATGAATATTTATCAAAAATAACTTCTTTGGAATGGAATAACCTTTGGGGTTTTTTCCCCCCCAAGCACTAGTTGAAGGTGCACGCAAGAGAGAGACGGAAACACAGCGAGCGAGAGAGAGAGAGAGAGAGAGAATAATAAACAGTGAACAAGGATCTTGTGGTTCGATGAGTGCAGATGATGAATGACCACGGGGAGGGAGTAGAGGACCAGAGCAGAGGCACAGCCATTTTTTACTCCGCTGTCACAAATGTATTTTTAATGAATCTGCACCTCTGACTCCGCTGTAGAGCAGGCCTGTTCCTTAAGGCCAGCATGACCCCAATATTTTCTGGGAAGCAGCAGGGCTGAAGAAACCCACTTTAGCTCAGGTACTGTAATGTAAATAACCTTCTCCTTCTATTTGTTGAAGCCATCAGTCTAGCTCCTCATTACCACCTTTACCTGGAACAAGAATAGGGGCTGTCCCTGTCTCTATCCTTGTAGCAGGTGGAGCAGTTTCACCTTGAATTGCTCCTGTGTGCAAGCCTCCTGCAAGTGCAAGTTTCCTATAGATTTTTTTTTGTTGGGAGAATGCCTATATGCACTGGTAGGGAAAACACTGCTATGCTCCATTTGCAGTTAGGTTTAACATGGGATAGTTCAATCTTTATTGAATTCCAAATGTAGGTGGTAGCAAATGAATTCTGCCAGTACCAGAAGGTACCGGAGAACTGCTTCAAAATACACATAAAATTAATGAAAAAGGCAACAGAGGGAGGAGAAAAAGAAGCAGAGGTAAAGGAGCAGAGGAGGCGAGTTACCTGCTGATTTCCTGCAGGCAAACACCCTAGAGCACGCTTCTGACACTGATGCACTGTAGGTGGAGGGAAAGAAAACCAAGAGGAATATATTTCCTACAGTACACCGTGTCTTGACAAGGTGGGGTATTGGGGATGAGCGTGGAGTATGAAGAAGTAGCAGAAGCTCAAGGGTAAGGAAAGGCCACGGACACTCACACACGTACGTAATTACACTTCTGCACCGTTTCATGTAGATGTAGAAATTATGGAAACAATACAGATGTTCTGGAAATTGTCTCATTGCCTCATTTTGGTATAGATAGATGCATAGGGTGATACACATGAAGACACACATATCAACATATGACCCAGACTGATACCCAGAATGACACGCACATCATTGCATTTGTTATGTTGCATTTGTGCTGGCACGCTGGTTCAACGATCCTGTGGGGTTTGGACAAGGAAGTCATTCATCATCGGCTCCAGAGCGCAAAATGTTTCATGTGAAGACTAGAGATATTGCAAAAGCAATTCCGGAAGCACTATGAAAAACAGTGGGGACAGATCTCAGCGCATCGCATCATTTTAAACAGAACAATGAAAAGCATCCCAGTGAAGTGTAATATTATATCCTCCTGCTCTTTTATTAAACCAGTTCATGACTCTAGGTAATACCGAAGGAATTCTGTATGATATTGTTACAGTTTGTCCACTTTGAACAGGGAAGCTGTCCACATTGGGTCTCAGTGCATGTCCAGTTAGTACCAGCGAGTCGTCTGAGACTTGTTTGACTAAGGGCTCACCTTGGAGCTGATGACATCTCCCCACTGCCAAGAAGATGTTATAAGCATACAGTATCTGAACAGCTGAGGACATCACACGCCATCCCAGGCTTATTGTGGTTGTATTCAGGCACCAAGCCGTATAGGGCAGGAAGGGGAGGAGGGAGAAGTCAAATGACATTGTTTATGTAGGCATCTCATTGTGGTTGGCTGTTTCTGTGAGGCCCCTCTGCCTTCCTGGCCAGTGGTAATCATTGGTCTTGACAGAGCTTTCCTCTGACTCCAAGATCAGGGAGCGGTTGTTCTTGTCCCTGTCTTGGTCTGCAGCAGAGGTCTGGTCATCACTACAAATCATCAGTACAAATTATTCTGGCCTCAAAATGTTACAGTTTGCAAGCAAAGGCCTTCATTTAGAGAATAACATTCCACCATGAGCTGTACTTTTATGTTATTATTTTGTAAAAGAGGGTGCATTTTTTCAAATAGAAAAACTATATTCAACTATTGAAATGTACAGATAGGGTGTAGGTTCTGCAGCACATATTCTTACCAGTATATCCTGCAGCTATGTAAACTCATGCCAGTTGTTCCATATAGAAAAATGACTGTGATGCACAGTATGTGTCAATACCTTTCTTGATTTTCCTTAGTCATTGTACTGTCTTCATAGATTTTCAGCATTGTTTCTGTGCGGTCATCATGGTGCTCTTTAGGCTCCTGAAACCTAGAAAAAACATAATTGTGTTTGTTTGTCTGTGTAAAAATTGATTTTGGCAGATTCATAACCCCTCTTTAGTTGGATGCCATCAGAAAGAAAGAAAGAAAGAAAGAGAAAGAAAGAAAGAAAGAAAGAAAGAAAGAGAAAGAAAGAAAGAAAGAAAGGAAATGCTCCTTTGACTATGTTTTGTGATGCTGAGCATTTCCAAAAGATTTCAGATAAATAATTAAACCATTCTTATAACTATGTTCACAAAACACACAAAATGTTTTGTTGTTGCTGTCATTTTGTAGTTTTCACTAGTACACCACTTGGCGATGGATGGAGGATGGGACTATATTGTGGGAATATATGTATATATACACCTGGGCTCTAGCCTCTCTTTGACCTTGGCGATGGACAGGATGTAGGGGCTGATCTGTCTGGCGATAGTGGTTAGGTAGGAGTTCTCCTGCTTTAGCTGCAGCAGATCATGAAGCTGGGCTGGAATAAATTCAAAGAGAATGAGAGAAAAATCAAGAGATTCAAAATAAGATACTTAGAAACAATGACCATGAATTTTTTTGGTCCTTGTCAAAAGCACACCTTCGTAGATCTCCTGCTCATTGGTGACCCTCTGAAACGTCTCCTCCCAGATCTATGGAGGAAGATGTGGTAAGCTCATTCCCATGAGGCAAAATGATACATGAAATACAGTCAGTCGATTCACAGGATCTTGTGACATTCTGGGTTTCAGTTTGCTATTTTTCTTCCCCAGTTACTTACGTCAGCATTGCTAGCTTTGATAAACTAACAAGATAGTATTTATTGGTTTTATTTATCAATGGAAACAATTCTATCTGGAAGCTATCTGGAGGACAAATGTAGAAACGCTCTTCCCATAATGTCACAAGTGCCTGGCAAATTAGAAATATCATGGTATCCCTTTAATTCAATATTAATGCATTACTGGAGGGCGCACCTCTTCAAACATCACCCTCATAGTTTCAACGGTGGAGTGCTGGGAAGCTATCTGGCTGTCGATGTGCAGCGATCTGTCCAGGATCTCGCCCATGGTGTCTGTGTTGATGATGGAGTGGTGCTTGGTCAGGTCTCGGTGCAGCTCCTGCACCTGGTCCTTCAGCGTCTGAATCTCAGTCTGGAGAGTCTAGACACACACACACACACACACACACACACACAACCAAGATCACCATGACACAACATCCTGAAAACAGTAGAGGTTTGCTGGGTTTGTGGTTGGCAGGCGAGGTGGATCCAGGAATGGAAAACTCTTTTGCACCCTGGACAGGATGAGGATGAGTTCCCTGAGGACTTTTTGTTGGCGCTGCCTTTGCATCTTTGTGTTTTTCTGGGTTGTTTTTAGGGTTGTCCTTGGCTCAGAAATGGCTGCTTC
The DNA here is from genome assembly GCA_900660455.1 of Gephyroberyx darwinii. Taxonomy (NCBI): domain Eukaryota; kingdom Metazoa; phylum Chordata; class Actinopteri; order Trachichthyiformes; family Trachichthyidae; genus Gephyroberyx; species Gephyroberyx darwinii. The sequence continues at coordinate 31,554 of CABFOQ010016007.1, read as the reverse complement.
CTAACTGACCTGATTGCACCACGCACTCCCCATCTTCTATCCTCTCCCCACTGGATATCACCTCTCTTCTATTCACTCTAATTTCCCTAAATAAAAACACCCTCATATCTCTCTCCTTAGCGTGTAATTGATCTCTGTTGTTGATCTCCAAATTGAATCTTACTCTACTGTTGTCAGTCTGGATAAGAGCATCAGCTAATTGCCAAACATGTATAATGCATTGGTCACACACACACACACACACACAGCGCTCACCCTGTAGGTGTTCTCATAGTTGCGGCAGTGCTCTGTGAAGGGTGTTTCTCCTCCTTCAGCCAAGAGGACCTTGGTGCAGATGTAGCGGTGAGAGGTGGACCTTCGCCCCAGAACCGAGCCCTGGGGCATTTCACTGAGAGACGGGGAGCGGCAAGACATGGAAAGAGGGGACTGGAGCCTGTGGTGAGGATAAAAAAAAAAACCCATCAGGACCTTTTTTGTGTCACAACATCCTTCTCTAGCAACCCTTAGCGGAATACAGTATCTCATAACTGGTAACTGACCCCGTGTCTCAATCAATTTGTGTCTCAATGAGAGGCTTACTCATTTCATTTCCCAACCAATATTTTACTAAAGGCGGTACATTTTTAGTTAAAATGTTCTTTTAAGTCAAATAAAAGATTAATAATTGATTCTTCCTCTGAGTTGCTTGCGCTTTATTTACAAATTCTCCTCCAAGTTTGTGTTTCCCTAGCATAGTTGAAGACTGGATAACACTGTAAGGGCATTGTCAGTTCTGACAATGCCCTTCCTCGGATGTCCATGTTTACAACAAACCACACAAAGAATTTATTGAATTTATTGTGAAAAACTCTGAAAATAAATGCAATTCAAGAGAGTAATGTTGAATCACAGTTCTTTGTGTCATGTATCTGAACCAGAGTCAACACACCGGACAGTCGGGAGAGGTGGTGCTGTGATTTTCAACTACCAGACCTAAAGCAGCACTTCAAAAACACTCAAATGTGATAGCTCTATTTAATCGTTTCCCCACAGCCAAGGCGGGCATTTCATTTCTACACAATCTGAAATGAAAGTGAAGTATATACACCACAAAGCTACACAATTACATAAAACACACATCTCTACCTGAGTTCTATCTGGGTTATCTAGCATAACTGCCCTGGAGCAGTTCTGTGATACTCAAGTGTGAATGTGTCCCTCTCACCTTGCCATACACAATTTGTCCTCTAAGCCTCCAAGCCCAACACTGCCAATTAAAGACTATGCAAGCACTAAAGCAGTGGCTTCAGTGGCATGGAACAAAATGGCTGCACCACTCCCCTCCTGTGTAGCAACCTCCAGATGAATCCTGGAGAGTTCTGTGAAATTCTGATAAAAATAGTGCCAGCCAGCTGGCTGGTGACCAATCCCTGCCCAGTTTGCATCCTGCATTAGCGGGTGACTACTTGAAGAGGAGAGTTGTCAGTATATTGGCGGTGGGGGCTTTCAGAGTACATTTGAGGATGTGTCAGACACAAAAACACATTCAGCCACATTGGATAAGAGGCTACACTATGTGGGCACAATTCTTACTGTGGGGAAAAGCTGATTTCCTCTTTCTTCTGTGAACTAAAGTATACAACAGACCAGAAAAACAGTGGGAGCAAACACAAAACATAACCACTGTCACTGCATCAGCAGCCTCAGTAGACATTCACAACAGATAGTATACCCAGCAGGCCGACCCTGACCTACTGCCACCACTGATGAAATAGTTTGCTCTCGCTATACAATAAATTCACTTCAGTCCACTATAGTCATTATAACTATATTTCATTTTCTACACCACCCTATGAGTAGACAAAGCATGTAGAAAGCCACACAAGTAGAAAAGACACACTGCTTGGGAAATTGGCAGTCTTTGCCGCATATCCTCCCCCCTCTCTCTCTCTCTCTCTCCAATCTTTCCAGTCTCTCTTCACCGTATACAAGCAAATAAAGCTGGAAGGCCAAAAAAAATTAGAAAAGACACATCTTTACCTGGGTTCTTGTAGGCTCTTATTCCTGTTTTTTTGCCCAGTACTGATGCAACAGCAGAACAATCTAACTGAAATGTGGGTCTCTCTCACCCTGCCATACACATTTCATCCTCCGAGCATCCAGGCTCTGTCCTACCACCAGTGACGCCAATTAAAGACTTTGCCAGTGCAAAAGCAGTGACATCAGCCTGGAACAAAGTGGCCCCGCCACTCCTGAGTGCCAACCTCCAGATGAATCCTGGAGAGTTCTGTGAAATTATGATAAAAATAGTGCCAGCCAGCCGGCCACCAATCCCTGCCCACTTTACATCTTGCGTTGGCGGGGCGCTAGACAAGTTGGAAAGGAGAGTTGTCAGTATGTTGGTATTAGAGGGTGGGCTTACAGACCTGTGAACAGTTGGGAGTGACTGATGTGGAAAACCAGTCAGCGGAGTGTGTGTCACTTGTCCACGTGGAGAGGGATGGGAAGAATAGAAAAAAAAGCACCAGACCTCCATTCTGACTAGCAGTGATGGGTGTTTAATGAATCTAAATACAGTTTGTAATCTACTTGTGATTCAGTGTAATTCCTTTGAGAATTGAATCATAAGTAGATTCAATGTAATTCTCAAAGGAATCTATATCATAAAAAGTGAATTTAGCCATACTGCACTGTGATCACCAGTGGTCCTCCTCCTCAAGGGAGAAGTAAACATATTCTCCCAATGTTCCCTGATTTCTTTGCTGCAACTGTTGGTTGTCTGGTAGACTACACATAAGTTCAATTTAAAACTTCACTTCTAAGTATAGCAGAATGTCATACAGTCAGGGGTTGTAGCTGACACAGGATGTGTTATATCAGGTGACATGGCTGTAGGACAAAGCAGAAAATATCTGTGACTTGTCCATGTTAGACCTCGGCCACCCATCCATCCATCCATCCATCCATCCATCCATCCAATGTTATCATGTCTGGTGAGGCCGGGGCAGGACTCCAGCCCCCAACTGAACAAGGTGAGTTACATAAACATATCAGTGTACAGAGCTTACTGGCAAACAGGATAACTGTGGGACTCACCATGGCACCTCCTTTCCTCCCACTGCAGTCATCACTGTCTACCATCTGTATACCCAAACCATTTTTTTAAATTTTGGATTCTTTTTAGGTGTGGAATTTTCTGTCCAGGCTTTTTGGTTACTTGGAAGAATCTAAAAATGCCATCATGATACTCAAACAGAATACAAATTCAAAAACACTGTAAACTAAAACCAGGGAAGGAATGAGAAGGAATCATTTGTTGATTATACACAGGTTAGATTTTGCCCCAGGGTCACTGCTTAAGAGGTATATGATCTTACCGAGTTGCAGCATTACTGGAGCCGATGACAGAGGGAAGGCAGCGCTGTCCAATCAGCAGTAGGGGTTCTAGACAGCGGGCAAACTCACTGCGGTAGTCTGTGTTGATCTAATGGTAGACAGAGACCGCCTCATTTAGTCTAGTATTGAGCCTTAAAGATTTTTTTTTAAAACAATTGAAAAAAATCTGCTAATGGGGTTTGATAATTTCACTTGCTTCCAATTCAATTCAGCTTGAAGGAACGACATTATCTTAATACTAATGGAGTGATCCGATATTGTTAGTTGATTTAAAGCAATAATCCGCTACATTTTCATATCAATACATTTCCATTTTTGCTGCTGCCGATCGCAAATTGAACTAACACAATAGTGGCTCAACCTATAGCCAGTTCATCAAATCTTTTACTATTGCTGTTCTAAACACCGGATGTCAGGTAGGTCTTCCCTGGGGAAAATTCAGTTTGTTCAGCAGTTTGTTTGGAATAAATAGAAGAAGAAGGGTGGTTAGCATGAGCAGCAATAGCCACCGTGGCTGAACAGACAAAGAATAGAGCGCCACCTACAGAAACACCACAGCAATGAGCGCTCAAAACAGGTAAAACTTCAAGTAATCGTGTAATAAAAATTTGAACAAGTGAAACAAGTAATCCGTAATCTGCAGCAGATTACATTTTGAACGTTACCCTACCAGCCCTGCATGAGGACTGGTCATACTTACTTTGCTGCTCTGTACCGGTCTCAGTCGATGAGGGAGCTTTACAATCCTCTTCAGCCTCTCCATGAGTTGCTGTGTAAGCAAGAGTATCTAGGTTTGATTCATTGAGCCGTTTCACCTCACTGAGACACTCCATTTTAAAGCACAATTCAGTCCAGCAAATAACTTCATTCGTGCCAAGAAAACTTCCAAGTTTCAGGGCGGGTTTAGAATCACTAAAGTCAATGGTGATAATGAAAGCGGCATCCATAGTTTTTCTCCTCCAAAATAGACCATACTCACGTAGCCCATGTCCAAAAACTCAAACTTGTTGGCTGAGTTGAGAAAGGCAGAGCAGGTGACAAGGTGAACCTTAGGGCATCAGAGAAGGTTAGATGTCAAGCTAGCAGGAGGGAACATGGGAAATTGGCAGATTGCAATCAATGAAGTCAATTCCCCCTTCAGTAACTGCACACTTTGTTTTCATCATCCTGTCATCTCCGATAGCATTAACAAAACATTAGCAAAATGTAGAAATGTGTGTGTGGGTGCTGGCATCATGATTAGAACTGTGTCTGTGGGTGTATAATTGTCATCATTCTTCTTCTTCTTATTGTTGTTGTTCCTCTTCCTCTTCTTCTTATTAACTTTATATTTATTTTTATTGTACTCTACCTGGAGGGTTGGTAGGAGTGTGGCAAGGTGCGAGAGCTGTTCCTTTAGTGCCTTCTCCTTCTCCTCGTGTTGACTGCAAATACACGCACACACACACACACACACACACACACACACACATTGCACTTACACATCTATGCCTGCAGAGATACACTGCAGAGGACTCAGCTCAGGAGACACAATCGCACACATGCTCCATATATCAGAACCTAATCTGTCTGTCTTCTCCCATAACAAAACACATAGACACAGACGCAAGGCCGGACACACAAAGCCTGACATAAATAGCCTTTAACACCCTTCCGGGAACCCAGCCACTGGTCCGCTTCCAGGCATTGGAGAAAGAGAGAGAGAGAGAGAGAGAGAGGATGTTGGGCACAAAACATCTCATTAAAGATCCCTACAGAGTGCAACCCGATACACTCACTCAAACACACACACACAAACACACACAACCCCTCTCGTTCGATTTCACACACACTCACACACTTAAACCATTAAGAGTTCTAAAATAGTTTCCACTCAGGCGTTATGGATCTCATTCAGATGTGTTTTGTATTGAGATGTGTGATGAGTGCTCACAGAGGCCTGCTGAGGATAAAAGGATCCAGAACCATACTAGTTTCTGGAAGATGTGCAGACATAATCTGTTCATTTGATGTCTGTTCATCTGCAGACATACTTCAGTGAGTCAAAATTCAATTCAACCGATGTGTAATAGTTTGGTTTTAAAGATTAATTAATGGAAAATCTTAGATTAGATTAGATGAAACTTTAATGATCCCCGTGGGTAATTTGCAGGAAAATTAATTTGCAGTTTCATTAGTTTATCAATGTAGAAGAATTTTCATGTTGAAGCTTTAGTTAGACACGGGCCATCTGGATACATGTGGGTAGGGTAATGCTAACTGGCTAGTGAAGCGATCATTCTCTCATTATACCTGTTAGCATTACAAAGTTATTCATTCTTAACACTTTACAGTCTGGCCACTGCAGAAGCTGCCAAACTAACATAATGACAGGATAGCAAAAATACAAAATAGAAGTTTAGTGTAATGTATTGGCATCATTATCAGTATACACTGATATATACAATATTGGAGTTTTTTTTACAGGATTTCTTTTTTTTTTTTAGAAAAATGCCTCAAAGAGTGTGCTGCATTGAAAAGGGCCCTGCATTGCAGCTAAGGCTATTCCAAAATGGACAAGTTGCAAAATCAATGGTGCACTGTTTGTATTTAGAGTGGGGGAATGCTGCAGACTGCTGCCCCACGTTTTACTGGTGCAGTTGCTGTTGTTTATCTTGGACTTCAGAAAGTATATATATATCAATACTTTTAGGTCGGCTACATATCTTCATTGATTTGATTCAGGCGTAAGCGGCAACCAGGGGCATGTAGTATTGAAGTGGTTTTAACTTGGTCTGTTGCTTTGTCAGTCATGCTTAATGGTGTATCACCTCTTCTTTCATCTTGGAGCAAATGTGTGTGGTGAAAGGAGAGATTATTCCACACCAAACAGGGTGCTATTCATCACCTTGAAGTATAATACAGCACAATACAATGGAAAAGAACATCAAAACTCCCAGTGACAGCAGAATAATAGCATCCGATTTGGTAAACATTGTGACATTGGCTATGGCAACAAAAGAGCATTTTCAAATGAGAACTATCGCTATACATTGTATTTTACCTCTGAGCTGCTTTCAGCAGAATCTTCTTTCTCTCAGATAGTTTTTCCTGTCAAATGAGTAGAAAAACAGTCCCTTTCATTCTTTACACTGCTGTGAAAATGGCCTTGAGCAGTATAATTTCTAATGAATTTTCAAAATTGTAGGAAACAAAATAGGTACATATTACACAGCGTGGCGTTTGCTCCCTCAGGTGGATTGTGCACAGAAGATACACTGGTTGTTTTCTCACAATAAGGTTAACAGAGACATCCAGTGGTGAAGCAATGCTAATGGTGTCAAATAGAGTCAAGACTGGAGGGGACAACAACTTGCAACAGCCTACCACCAGACCTGGGTCAAATGGTATTTGCAAATAATTTTTAATAAAATTTGTTCTAACCTGCCTAGAGTACCAGATGGGTACTGTTCATCTTCAGATATATTTGCCCAAATGCTTAGATAATTGCAGCAAAGTATATGAAAGTTTAGTACACTTTTCTGTAATTGACAATTTTACTGAACTTACTATCTGAATTTTCCTTATATGGTAAATCCCACCCAGATGCTACTTGACTACAGGGCTGACTACCGCTGTGATGACTTTAATCATTATAATGTTTAGTTAAAAAATATATTTTAATACCAGTGATAGAGAAAAAAATTATATCACACCATGATTATCACATAACCTGACATAAATCACCCTGCTTGTCCCTCAGGGTGATACATCACCTGCAAGCTGTTGAACAGGGTACAGATTGCACTCTCCTCTTCCTCCACATTCAGACACACTTCTCCTATCATAGCCCTCAGCAGAACGATAGCCTCCCGAGTTGAAGTCTGCAGCTCCTTCACTGCCTACAGAAGAGGGAGGCTCTTGTGAAAGACGGACTATTGTAGGCTACTGTCACTCATCTGTCACTCTCTAAAACATAAATAATCAGGCACTGTACATCATGGTCTGTGGCATTGAGGGACTGTGAGCAAAAAATAATTGTATTTAGAAATGTAATAAGTTAAAAAAACACATTATAAACAGCCCTGCACCATGTTTAGCTAATGACTCACAATCTCACAGCTACTAGTGATACAATTCTTCGTTGAGCATTGAATCAAAGTTTGGATGATTTAATGTTAAGCCCACATTCTCACCAATACTGCCTGGTCCAACATCTCACATCCTTGCACGTAAGCTGTTTCAATATCAATGCAGTGTGTTCGACTCTCCCTGTGGTAAATAAAATAAAATAAAATAAAATAAAATAAAACAATACATATATTATTTACTATTGTATACTATTTTCTCATTGAATGCAGTAATTTTAATGTAATTCAGCACTGATTCAAATTTAACTTAAGGTGTTATCTGGTGACTGACTCACACTTGCATGTCTCTGAAGCACTTGATGCAAAGCATAGACTTCTTCTCTGTTGAGAACAAGATGTAGGGCTCCTCGTGGAGAGCTGTGGAGACAAAAAAATATATTTTCACAGTACCTTCCATTTTCAGATACAGGATGTGAAAACACAGTGGCTAGTGGAGTCATAACTTCAGCAACCCATTAAATGTCTTTGTAACCAAAGTAGTTTTTTTTTTTTTTTTAAATAGAATGCCAAACATGGGGTAGCCATAGAAAAATAAAGGCACACCAAAGAAAAGTACTTTGGCTTTTGCGAGTATTCTTCATCCCTAGACTCCAATTAACACCTTTTGTGGCAAACAGACTTCAACAAATTGGCAGAAGCATAAAGAAAGGACACACTTTGGTGTCCCATGTCATAAATACAAATATAGGCTGGCTACCCGCCATATTGGCTAGTAGAATTAATGGACTTACTGGCCCCAGCTGAAGTATACCGCTTGTGGTTAGCGTTAAATTCAAGTCCTGGTCTGACATACTATAAATTGTTGGTGTGTAATCCTTATGGTGCGAGTAAAGTACAGGTGGCACTCACAGCACTTTCTGTGTCTGGCTTTGGTGCGTTTGGCCAGAGATACAATCTCATGGTGGGAAAACATTCTGGCCTTGTGTGTTGACTCCCTGCAGGCTCCACACAGTGGCTGGCTACAAGTGTTACAGTAGTACATCACCCCGGTGTCCTGTACAGAAAAAACAGCAAGAGTGGGAGAGGAAGAGCGATTTAGTGGAAAGATGTTTTTTGTTTGCTTAAAGCTACACCAGGCAAGATTTGAATGTAAAAGTACAACTGTCTTAACAGCCTAAATCACAAAATGGGGCTGCAATCTCTGATTGGGATGCTGCAGATTAGCTCTATTTTCTCAAATGCAATTCTGGTGTTGGGTATGGACACTTCTCCATCCACAGGAAATGAAAAATCAAAACATGAGAGTGAAATACAAACTGTCTCCGAGTGAGCGCTCCATCCAGAGAAAGCTGGACTCACCAACGTTAGATCTTTTACCTCTCTTGTCCCTTGGTATCCTTTGGTATAGTGATCACAGACCAACCGGGTTGGTAAACATGAGTGTGCTATGTGCAGTATACTTATGTCATGTTACATGATTTCTGGGTAATGAAGTTAACATTTTTCAAACCTCTCTTTGGAGCTGCCAACATGCCAAGTTGCCTTGTGTAGCTCTAATATACTGTATGTTTACATTCATTGGTAATGTGTTATGCACCCACATTTTACCATATATGTTTACATGTCAGTAAAGCTAATTGAATTTAACTGAATCAACTTGATTTGAAAGACAGAAACACACAGACAGACAGAGAGAGGGAGAGAGAGAGAGAAAGAAAGAGAGAGGTGGAGGTTAGGGGGTGTAGGCCCATGTGCTGTGTAACCTTCACCTTCAGAAACTGATTCATGTGAGTCTTTCTGTCACCTTTTTGTTACTTTCCTGATCGCAGTTGGCACATTGCACTGTCTCCTCAGTGTCCATATTGTTGTCCACCAGGAACTTCAGCAGACGGTCCTCCGGTGGGAGGGCATTTGTCCCTTTTACTACAGATGGGTAACTGTGACACAGACAGAAATTCAGACAGGCACTGAGCGATTTGTTTCAAAAATCATGACAATTAGCTGACAGAGATCTGTTCCCTGGACTGTGAGCAGTGCATGTTATTCTTCAGGTGTTTGTGAGGAATAAATAAAAATAAATAAATACATTTTATTTTGATGAAAGGAAAATGAGGAAGGGAATTCGTTCGTCCAATTTTGATTTTTGAGAAATGCTATCACTGCATGGTGATTTAAGGTCGGTCTGACTGCAGTTATCCATAATGGGGGCGCTGTAAGTAATGAACGTGCAGTACTATAACAAACCTATAGGGGTGGTAGTGATCTGAGGAGTCCGCCACCACCAAAGAAGAGTATGCGGAAGTGACTCTACTGGAACGTGTATAGTGGGCGACGCAGTAAGATTGGAAAGTTCTAGCAAAAACAGCAGCGAGCAAGAAACGACAGCGCGTTCGAGGAGTCTCGCTATCGAGGTGACATTTTTGACCAGTAACGATGTCTGTTATTTCCGAGGAAAATGTGCGAGGTGAAAAACTATTCAGGGATATCAACGCCGACGACGAAGACAGTCAGCCCACCGTAATGGAGAGCCTGTGTATGAACTGTTACCAGAACGGCAGCACGCGTATGCTCCTTACTAAAATACCATTCTTCAAAGAAATAATTATCAGTTCCTTCAGCTGCGCCAACTGTGGGTGGTCAAACACTGAGATCCAATCAGCCGGACGGATACAGGACCAAGGCATTCGCTACACACTCAAAGTCAGATCAAAACAGGATTTGGATCGAGAAGTCGTGAAAGCAGACAGCGCAACCACCAGGATACTTGAATTGGATTTCGAAATCCCCGCATTCACGCAGAAAGGCTCACTGTCTACTATCGAGGGCCTCTTAGACCGAGCAGTTGTAGGTTTGGAGCAAGACCAGCCTGTAAGGAGGGCAATGGCTCCTGAAGTTGCCGAGAAGATTGGTGAGTTCATTGAGAAGCTGAAAAAGTTGAAAGAAGTTGAAGATGAATTCACTCTGGTAATTGAAGATCCATCTGGGAACAGTTTTGTAGAAAATCCAGTCGCCCCTCAGAAAGATGAGGCTCTCACTGTTGTCCAGTTCAAGCGGACGGACCAACAGAATGCCCAGCTAGGGATAAGGCCTGAAGATGACTCAGAGGAACAGCCTGAGAACAACTTGGATGCCATGAGAAATGAGGTTTTGGTGTTTAATACCAATTGCCCACAATGCAATGCACCAGCTTCCACCAACATGAAGCTTGTCCAAATCCCTCACTTCAAGGAAGTCATTATCATGGCCACAAACTGCGATGAATGTGGACATCGGACCAATGAGGTGAAATCGGGTGGTGCCACGGAGGATCTTGGTACCAAGATCACCCTGCATGTCACTGACCCTTCAGACATGACTAGAGACTTGCTCAAGTCAGAGACGTGTCATGTCAATATACCTGAGCTGGAGTTTGAGCTGGGGATGGCAGCTCTGGGCGGCAAGTTCACCACCCTGGAAGGACTGCTGAAAGACATCAAAGAGCTGATTGTCTCCAAAAATCCCTTCCTTTGTGGTGACAGCAGCAGTGCAGACAGGGTGGAAAAACTGAAGCTTTTCGGGGAGAAGATTGACAAGATCGCCTCTGGAGAGATGGATGTCCACATCATTCTTGACGACCCGGCGGGTAACAGCTATCTCCAGAATGTCTACGCCCCTGACCCAGACCCAGAGATGAGCATCGAGAAGTACACCCGCACGTTTGAGCAGAACGAAGATCTTGGTCTGAATGACATGAAGACAGAGAACTATCAAGCGTGAACCTGAACTGTCATTACCAGGCGAACGATAGATCTGAGGCTGTGCTGTTTAAGTTTGATGTAATTGATAAGGACTTGCCAGAAACCTGGCATAGTTATGTCTCACCATGTTTTCTGCCATTGTTATACATTATACGCATTTTGAGTTAAGCACTTCACTTGGTAAATGGGAGTTGGATATATTAATTAAAGAAAGAAATTATAAATTGTCTTAGTGAAAAGAATCTAAGAATAAAAAAAAGACGTAACTCTGTGTACAGTGTTGACTTGAAATAGCATATGATTTGGTACAACAAAGACATGGAGGCATAATTAGATAAGTCCTTGCATTCTTGTGACATTCCAGAAGATGGCGCTCATCTCAAATATTTTTTCTGTTCACATGTCCACGCAGAGATTATATGTATTAAATGAATCTAACTTTTTCCAATATGGAAGCATCATAACATAGCTCCACACTTGCCTTATGCAGATAATTACTTTTTTCCTAGTTAGATACAAATACTAATGAATATACTGATACTAATAATAATATTAAGTTACTGACTTGCTCAGTGCTAAAAGAAAAAATGCTTGTGGTTTTACTGAGTTTAGCTGACGGTTACTGTAAATTTCAGTCAAATGAAAAGTAGATTACAGAAAAAGTTTTCCCACCCCTGATTTAGAAGAACCCATCCTCAGTAATCCTTTGTCCTTAAGTAAAAATAGCAAGGCTGTGTTTTCTGAGATTGCATGAAAATTATTTGGATTCAGTTGGATATTCTGCAGGACTACACAGAGAGGTGCAGCTAGTTGCCTGTTTTTAAGTCATCTGTTTACACAACTGCAGAATCCTGTTTGGTTTAAATATGCTATTTGCCTAAATTTGATTCAGTGGCAGTGATGTTCCTCCCCCCTCCCATGCATGTTTATCAAGTTTTCTTAGCAACTGTGTCTATTGTGTTCTACTAATAGCAGAGTAGTGAATTCCTAGATTACATGGTTGTTGAGTGAGCAGCTGGTACTATGCTGCTGCTGATGAAAATAGTAGCTCAGCACAGCTTGCCCAGACAGTAGAGTAGAGTTAGGAGGGCCTCTGTGCCCACTGGGATATTTCCCCAGAAAACACATACTTATCTGGGTTTGCTCCTTTTTTTTCTCTTAGTACTTGGTGATTAAAAAAAAAAAGCGCTATACTAATGTCATTTCAACTTTTATTGCCACTTTGCACACCATTGATCTATCTCCAGACACCTCGGCACAGGTGAACATCAAGTATCTGGAGCAAGGCTAACTTGGAAGTCGGTTGAAGTTCAGGTCATAGTTTTTCTAGGTGATTTCATTATCTTTAATTCACAATATTTAGTTTTATTATGAGTGTTTGTATTCCACTTGGTTCTTTGTGGCTATGATCTAGGTTAGTTTGTCTGTATGCAAACAAAAACCCACAGTAGCTACGCTGCCAAAGGGGATGGCCTGAAAGGCTGAACAGACCTTCAGAGATCCAGGTTACTCAACACACAATAAAACCAATATACTGTAGTTATGGGCCTTAAGAGTCAGAACCTAGGAGTTACTCATCAGGCCTAGTGTTGAAGCTGTCTGATCTTTCTGTCAGAGCAGCACTCTGAAATCACTTCCAAAGAACATGATATGATCAGCTATGTATAATCAGCAATGCAGTGAGATCAAAGCTCATCACCACTTGATTCTCTGATCTCTTCATTCACAGACATGATGAATGAAAAAATCTGGGTCAAGTTGTATCTGAAGCAATGGAAAAGACTCAAGCATAGCTTATTCAAAAGCAAGCATTCTTATTTATGGTATATTGACCTTGAAGGAGCGGCCTGTTCTATATATCTCCATGCTCTTTGATCAGGGAAAGCTAATACTGCAGACCTTTAGGTGACAATGTAAACCATGAGTCATTCCTTAATAGGGGATGAAATGAATAGGCAGTGTGTGACTGCTTTTGATTGCCCTAAGCTGCATGCAACGGTGCCAAATGCCAGTGTGCTTTGTTTGTTGTGTGACTGCAATGGTGGCCTTAGCAGAGCTCGCTGGTCATGATGAGTGTTCGGCCAAGGGCTAAATCAGAGACTGGGATGACCCTGCAGCTGCTCGAGCCACTCAGGCTTGACCTACCCAGATTTGGGCCAGCACTGGGTCACTAAGCACCCCCCAAACCCAAACAGAGAGAGTGATGCTCTCTGAAACCAATGGGATTCTCCCCAAATCTCCTGCATAAACCAATCCAATCTACTAATCAAGTTATGTGGAACGGATCCCTTCGAGCAGAGCTGCCCAAACTAGGGCCTGTGGGGAGAATTTGGTGCTCCACAAAAAACTTTTGCCACTCCAAGGGGTTCCAGAGTGATGTGATGATTTATTGTCGCATTTTAATACAGCTTAATTATATTTGAGCAGTGATTTTGAGAACATTTGCTTATTGCAAGGCATATTACCAAGTTTTGTGATGATACGAGACATGAGAAGCTGTTATTTACTTGTTAGAATTCCAAATGACTGTGGTATAATCATATTTGTTTGGTCTTTGGCCCACCAGAAGTGTTCAGTATTTGGCCCTCCGTGTGAAAAGGTTTGTTTGGGGACTGATGGCCTACTAATAAGAGGATGATAACTGGGCTGTACCATTTAGTCATATGCAGACACCAAATATTTGCTTGACATCCATTCCCTGTGGCTAGTTTTGTACTGATGGCATGCTACGTTCCTGACTGGTTTTCTCTGATTCAAACCTGATTTAGACCTTCATATTTTGAAGGGATTTTTTCCTTTGTACGCATGAGGCAACACCGTTCCTGTGAAATTTCTACAACAGGCAGCCAAAGAGCTCCAGAGCACCACTCTGTTATGCAGATAATTTGAGAATGTTGGTCAAGATGATGAACACAAACTAGGTTGTGTTTAGATTGTCTAGATACCACAGCCTTTTTCATTGATTTTGCCACTCAAACATCCATGAGATAGTCAGAATTTTACAAATATTGATGACACAATCTAAATGCAGCCTAAATTTGTGTTGATCAGGTCTCACAATGCTATCCCTTACCCACAGAGGGGGCAGCTGAGACGGCTATCATTGGTCCGGCCACGTAGGCAGCGGGCACAGAAGATGTGGTAACAGTCCAAGAGACATGGGTGCTGGTACTGCTCATGGCACAGGTGACACACCAGGGGGTGGACATTAGTACAATCCACATTGCACAGGTTATCCAAATGGGTGAAGATTCCCCCTGCCATCTGCAAATGGAGAGTGTGACTAATAACAAACTGTCACACAGTCACAGAATAGCTTTTTATATTAGAAGGCTACCATATCACCATTATCAAGAAGTTGTAACAGCATCATTGTTATGGTATATAATTACAGTCAAAGTGTGCACTTAGTGGATCCACTTAAGGCTGGCTCAGCCGAATAATCATGTTACTTGAAATGAACAAGAGGACACCTTTTCTATTTCTCTTACCTTATCACTCATGCAATTAGTGCTCAGAGCTGTTGTGAAAAAACGCAATCCATAGATGGCAAAAAAGTCAAGTCAAAGCCTATGGTATTGTCAACACCAACATCATAGTTAGCTAATGAAACTTACTGTAAATGTAGTGGGCTAGTCTGTGGAAAGCACCGAGAGCTACTGTTGTACCTTTCAGTGGTGCTATCAGCTACCCCCAGTAGGAATGACAGCAATGCACAAAGTCTTCAATAGTAGCCTGATGGGGTCTCTGCGCCAGGCAGCTGACAGCACACCCCTCGTGCCAGCCCCCCGGCCAGCAACCTTTGCTCTAACAAAGGAAGACGGGGAGAGTGAGTGGGATAGTGCCAAAGTGCTAAAGGGAAATTAATATTGCTGTCCCACGCAGATTAAGAGAGAAACAGTAGGCCTATTTCTAATATGATGTGTATTTTTACTTTCTAGACTGCAGGGCAGGCGAGTATAAATAAAATTGACTTTAATAGTCAGAATTTGGATGGGGGCCGGTGGGATGTGGGGAGATGACAGCTGGACTGCTGCTATCCTTAAAAGGCAATACTTTATTCAACTTTTTATATTCATATATTATCTCCATGCCCTAGCGCAGGTTTTAATAATAATATAACTCATGTCCACATTGTTTTCCAAAGTCGGAAACATGTATATGCTCATTGATAATGAACTGCAAAACATGGAAAACGTTTTGATGACATAAGTCAGATGAGTTTGTTATTTAAATAGGTGTCTTTATAAGATCTGGTGACATTTAATTCAACCTTGAGCAGGCCATGCTTATGGTCATAGTTCAAAAGAATCATGCACAAAATTAATAATTCTCTGTCATAATGAAATAACCTATTTGACTACTAACCATCACGCTCACAAAATGTTGCATGGCTTACTTATCTCTCGAAAGATGAATTTTGGAATGACGCTCTCTGTCTGCAAAATCAATTCCAGATAAATCGATCCCATCGATTTTGCAGCCGGGTATTATACTTCCTGTGCAGCCTTGCCTCCTTCCTTTCTGCCAAATTTGCCAATCATGGCTCCGATTGTGAGTAGTAAAACGTGGAAATAAACCAAATTTAGAGCGCATATTTTTGCTTATTCTTTGTAGTTTTATGTGTATATATAATCAGTGTACATAAATACATCTGCCACAGAAGTAAATAGACTTTTATTTGGCCTTGTTTACTGTGTAGGCTCTAACCACGTTGGACTAGCGCTAACGGTAGCTAGCAGTAGCTAACCTACAGTAACGTCAGCGCATTAGCTTACATGTCGATTCTTAGGGCACAGGTAACACGCAAGTTAAAGGTTTCAGAAACGGAGTGTTGTTTACTCGTGAGGCTGTAAATAGTGTCATTGAAACATGGTTGTTAGCGGTGAAGACAGTGTTGAGTTCGTCAACAACCGACTGGTCCAGTAACTTGACGTATTGGAAAAGCCTTTTAACACCGTTAGCTATCTAACTTATGCTATGGCGGATTTAGTTGTGGAAAACTATCAGAACCAAGTTTATGTGATATAAACCATTGCAGGTTGGTAGTTAAGTAATTATGAGGCTATTATGTGTGTTTTTCTACTAGAAAAAGCCAGTGGTCAAGAAGCAGGGTGGTAAGAAGAAGAAGCAGATCCTGAAGTTCACCCTGGACTGCACTCACCCTGTCGAGGATGGCATCATGGACGCTGCCAACTTTGTAAGTAGACCAACTGTCTGAGGTGACACTTCCATCCTACCTGTTAACACAATGCACAACAGCAGCAGCTAAGCACAGCCTCTGGATGTCAGAACTCTGCTGTCAAATCACTGGGACCAATCCTTAGTCAATGGAGAAGATGGTTGAGGTTCACAAGGAAAAAGTCATTCTGTATGCCAGTGTGCTATTAATGCTTTAATGGAAACTAACAGAGCATCAACCAGAATGGCTATCACCTGTCAGCCCATGTCAGCAACTCCTTTTCTGCACACCCCATCCTTATTATGTGTAAGGAGATGTCTGATTCCAGCAATCAAATTCTTTTCAGGGTTGTTTATTAAATTAATTTACCAGGCCCTGCTGTATGTGATTTGCTGTTTCTTTTGTACTACAGGAGCAGTTCTTGCAGGAACGTATTAAGGTGAATGGCAAAGCTGGAAACCTGGGTGGTGGTGTGGTGTCCATCGAGCGGAGCAAGAGCAAAATCGCAGTGAACTCCGAGGTTCCCTTTTCCAAGAGGTATAAAATACAATACAACTTTATCAGGCATGTTAAACGTGGTGATTTGTCTTTGTATAGTCCCTTTTACTTGCTGCACATGTGCTGCCCGTAACGCATTTAGTTGGACAGGCCAGGTAGCTAAGGGATCAGTTAGCCTTGATACGTACCATTCTCTATTTTTCTCTCTTTGTATGAGTCACAACAGTATGCCAAACAGTATGATATTACCTTGCTCATTGTCAAACAACCTCTCAAAACAGATTGTCGGATTCACCAAGAAACACTTCTAATAAAATGTTGAATGATAAAATTGACACTGGTCATGGCCGCCTCCACAGTGTATTTTGGTGGAAGGAAATTTGTAGGAATAACTGAAACCGTTATAAAAGTTGATTTTATTTATTGAAATAAAAGCTGCTTGGTGGATCAGATGGTTACCAGATTTATCAGTGACGTGAACGATTAGCAAAAGGTCTTAAGTCATGTTTTTCAAGGTATGTATGTCTGCCAATAAGCAGGTAACATTAAACTGCCAGAAATTTCAGTGGCGTTTGGAGTGACCTTCTCTCCATTACAAACAGAATGGCACGTATCTGGGCGAGGGGATCGGTGTCTTTTCAGGAGCAGTTTAATGTGCACTCTAGATCAATGTTTCCCTCAGAATTTATTTTTTTATTTATTTAACGGAGACTTAATATAGCCATGTGGATCCATTAAGTGCACACTTTGACTGTAATTATATACCATAACAACTTCTTGATAATGCTGATAATGTAGCCTACTAATATAAAAAGCTATTCTGTGACTGTGTGACAGTTTGTTAACGGAGACTTAATATAGCCATGGAAAAAAACTTTTTTTTTTGTTTTGTTGCACCAACGTGAATTCAGTCAAAACAGCAATGGAGGTGGACAGGGCATCTTGGAATCAAACACAACATACTGTATCTCCAGCCTCTTGCCTCCCGTTCAAAGTCTGAGTGAATCTTACCCACGCAACACAGGACCTGCAACGAGTGCTCCCGATCAGTTTGCGAGTTGATCGGGAGAATTAAGATTTTAGTCTGTAATGTCCTCACACTACTAGATACTCTGTCCTGATGAAGCCTTAGATCAGGGAGCCGGCCCGATTCTCGGAAGGAGGTGAATCAGCCTGATCAGCTGGAATCGGCCAGATTCGAGTGTGTTTCCACCTTGGGTAGTGTGTGGTCCCAGTCTTTACCTCGTTGTCAAGATGTGATCCCCAGATCTATCTGATCATCAAGTGTATGCACCTCTGACGCAAGACAAGAGTCTCAAGACACAAGTCTGTTCAGTTGTGTAGTATTTCCCTAGCCTATGGCAATTCTCTTAGGCTGCTTGGCAGCTCCTCTAGCTGGGAAGACTGACCCCTACTATTAAATTGAAGGGGAAACACATGTAGGCTATTTGTTACCATCAGTCGCCACAGCTTGAATTCACCCTTCTCACTATGCTGGGCATCAAACCATCCACTTTTCCGCTTATAGTTGGTTCCCTCAATTGTCAAGGGTAAAATGCTGCCCCCTTGCCAGCAGAGCATTGCAGTATGATTTGTATTTATTTTATTTTATTTATGTATTGGGATTTTTATTGTTGGCTGTCAAACATAACACGATTTAAAAAGCACTGTCAAGTGAATAACATCATTTAACATCCAGCTTTCTCTTTCCATCTAAGCGCACACAAATCATTACACATCCTGCTACTAAATATGCTATAGATATTCTGTGAAGTCAAGCAATTTGTTGTTATTGGAATTATTCCCCTTGGACTATATAACATTTTTGGGAGAGCTTTCATTGTGTTGCTAACTCCCTTATTCAGCCCAGTGTTTATTTTGGATTTTGTTTTGGTCATGAGTTTTCATCAGATATTTGTGATTTCATCCATTTCAATTTCTCTGAAGAGGATATTTAGTTTTCCTCACATGCATTTTAATTTTTGTCCTAGTTTTCTCTTGTACTACTACAGCCAGCAGTGGCCTTGGTTGCCATGGCAATTACCAAGGCTCCAAATGATCAAAGGCAAATAGAGGAGTGGCGTAAGACTTTCAAACAAAGGGCGCCCATCTTAATTAAACCTAGGGCTTGTGTTTTTTACTGAAAGTCCTGGGTTTTATACATGTACATGTCTGATCTTGGGCAAACAAAAGATGTTAAAACTTGTTGCCAAGGGTCTGTGTTGGCTGCAATATTACATGTTTCCAAACAGTAGTAATAGAGGAGTGTGGGAGCATGGGTCTTTGAAGGGAAGGAGTAAACATAAAGTCGTGAAAACTTATTGGTATTGTAAATCTAAATCTCGAATGGAGGTAAGCACATCCCAATACCATAGTACTGAACTGTGAATGGGCTCAAACAGTAAAACCATATGGATAAAATGAGGAAGAAATCATGCCAATGTCATCTGTTCATGCACTGTAAAACCACTTCAGCCAATTGAATGTCTAATAGTTTTTTTTAAAATTTCATCTTAAGCTTAACACATCCCAAAGCCATCCACTAAAAGTGTCCTTTCAGCTTTCACAATCTAGCCTCTGAAAATGGGGAGTTCATTGTTTCACTATCATGATATTGGGTTCTGACTAGGAGTGAATGATCGCTATTTGCGTTAGAGATCCAATCCAAACAAAAATTAAAGGCATCCACACCACAAAACAAGGAATTTGGGATGGTGTTTTTTCATTCTTTGACTGAGCTCTTGATGTAAGGATGTAAAATTTGACACCTAAACATTGGTATTATTATATTTAGTTTTGTTTGTAACCACCAGAATAAAGTAGAGCTATTAGCGTATCTTCAAAACCAAGTATATGTAGATTCTTGCACAGTATATCACTTCAATACATTCTACATTTGAATCAAGTCAATATAGTGAAAGGTATCCCAGATTTGGGATTTGGTGACGTAAGTATTTTATGTCTGTTACTCGTGGCATACAGCATACTGGGTCAGCCCTGGGTCTGATAGTATTTAGAAACAGCACCAAGCATTTGTTTTAACCTAATTTGAGCACCAAATGGGTGGATGGTTTACAGCATCAGGACTATTCATATAGTGCCATAACTTATCAGTCACACTAAATTATACTAAATATACTGTCATACACTTGGCTGTGATTGTCTAAACTGGCACTTGTATTCGACCAGGCAACTTCCACCCATCTGTTGCTCCATGCAGGTTAAAGCAAAGAGCACCGATAATGTGCAAACACTCTGACCCAGGTTTGCGCCGTATACAATGAATGTAAATATGAAAAAAACAAACATTACTTTGTTATGTCAGCTAAGAAAAGATTATGTTGGTCTCTCTCTCATCTCTGCCAGGTACTTGAAATACCTTACCAAGAAGTATCTGAAGAAGAACAACCTTAGGGACTGGTTGCGGGTGGTGGCCAACACCAAGGAGAGCTACGAGCTGCGCTACTTCCAGATCAACCAGGATGAGGAAGAGGAGGAGGATGAAGATTAAACCTGACACCACTTGTAATAAAAACTAAAAGGGGGAAAAAATCCTGTGTTTCTTTTTTTTTTGTTTTAGCACAGCACATTTGCTTCAGTAGATACCACAGTTCAGTTGCCAACTCACTTATTTCTCAGTCTCCTTTTTTAGTTTTAATTGAATAGGACTTGAATTTCTTTTTCATCAGATATCAAAGGACAAACTAGTCCAAATGGAACGCTCACCTACCTTTTCACAATTCATTGTACGGAATATGAAAGTACTACTGCACCACATACAACCACAATGCTTTTAGTTCATAATTTCATTGTTGATTTTGATCCTTTAACATGTTTTTGAAACCAGGGTGCCTGCAGGCCCTGAAAAAGTATTCAAATGTCTTAAAGCACAGTATCTAAACTCAGTCTTAGAAGGTCTTGAATACAGTTAAAGCATTTCAAGTCTGGAAAAAGTTTTGGAAATATCAAGGAAATTTGTTGATCTTTTTTTCTAACGAGTGAAATGTTTAATGTCAAGCGTGGCTGCTTGTTGATTCACTTAACTTTGAGTAGCCTATAACCCAAATCAGAGGTTTCTTGATAGTTTCAGTCGAAGTGATGCACTGTAAGAACTCTGCAAATTGGTGACAACTAATCTTTCACTCAATGTATATAGATGTTTGTCATTTTCAACTTTATCAGATTCAGAACTTAATAATTGTGAGTTCATGTCTTGTGACTTAAGATTAGTAGTTGAAAGAACATCTTACCAAACGTTCACTAAACTGATCTTAAATGTTTATTAAGAAATATTGTTAGCTTATTAGCATACTTCCCAGCATGCATTATATTTGAGTTAACTCCAGAAAACCTTTCTTGTTTTGGATAAAGTTACAGGATGGAGATTTGCTAGATAGGTATTTTGCGTGAATCATAGTTCAGTTTCTGATTTAAAATGAAAATTAGAACAAAAATTAGTATCCAGTTCACTCGGTAACTTACTTTTTTAAGTTAAAGTGCCCCATTATTTCTTACAGTCTAATTGTAGCCTGGGACATTCAGATCACATATTCAAAGTAAAAAATGTGACTTTTGCAATATAGACTGACAAATAGAGGCCATGGAAATTGTATTTGTCATGGGATAGTTTTGGAAAAGGACTACAAAGTCTTAAATTTAACTTGGAAACTCACATGCTCCCTCTGCTGAGATCACAATGGGACATCCTCTGTTGCAGCTGTGGTAACCTTGACAACAGTAAAACCACTGGCAGCCAGGACTCCGCTCTCAGCATGCAGCCAGCAGGCTTGTCTGCATTTGTCACTGCACAATATAAGTTTGGGAAAGGAACGGCCTGTCACTACTCAAACACCTCCCAGATTTGGAGTCACTAGTTATTTTCACCTGACAGTCAAGAAAATGGTTGAAGACGGTCATTTGCAAGTGCAGGTCAGGAAAAAAATGATTGGTTGAACTGCCTGAACGTGCTTTTTTTCACTAAATGACCACGTTTTGGTGTTTTTCACCGTATTCGCCATGCACTCTGCAGCCCGACTTGTTACAACATAAGGTTGTCAGTGAAGTGAGCTGTGCAGGGGAAGCGAGAGAAGTTTCTCTCCCCACATCCCTGTGTAACCTCCAATTCTCCGGACTTGCAAAAGAAAATGGGCAGGCGACAGGCGAGAGAGTCAGCCTTGTCAGTGGCACTGGCATCACCGCGCAGTGCCTCTTCGCACACTACTAGTTGGAAGTGGTAACTAGGAGAGCATGACTAACTAGTTGTGGGTGAAATTATGGGATGGATCGTCATGGCAACAGACCAGACGTCACAATCTGGGCATGTGTGTTCCATTTTTGTCTTTCTTATTTTTCAGACTGGAAGACCTGGATAGAGATCAGTGGAAAAAAATATACATACATTTTTTTTCCTTTCCTGAAGAGAAACCCAGATTTACCGCAAAAAAAAAAAATAAAAACATTTTTTTCATTGAACGACGAATACAGTTCTTTGGGTGAAGAAAGAAACGGGGCTGCGGCATCTGGAGGGTTAACTTTCAGTATTCTCAGCCTAAAAAGGGGTTTGGGGGTATGAGATAAAGATGCCGGGGTCGCTGAGTAATGAAGACGAGGGACAAGGCGACATGGATTTTGAAGACGATATGCCAGGTGAGGGAAAGGGGGGGAGGCGGGGTGTCCTTCAGATTATTTTGCGCCGTTACGCCTTGAATGCGGGGAAAAGGGCTTGTCCTGCGTTCCTGAGACCAAAGAGGAGGAGGAGGGGTGGGGTGCAATAAGCAGAGTCATGCTATTATTTTTTGCACGACCCCAGAATCTTTTAGAAGGGGGCACAGGTCTTAAATTAGCCTCCGGATGTCTTGCCATTCTGAATTTGGCCGTGATGAAAACCCTGCCAGTAGGTTTCGGGAGGATTTTGGCATAGGCTGAATGCGTGTACGAGTGAAACGGTTTTATCCTGAAAATAAGTCTAAAAAAAACCCCCAACAACTTTGGTTCAAAAGGCTATGTGACAGCATCTTTATTAATACACTGTTTACCGTTCTATGTATTTATGCTGTGATATATCCAACCCTGCTCAATCTCTGGTTTTAATCAGATGTGTGCTAGGGCATATTTAGTTACAGTGATTTTAAGTGGAAATGGGCTGCAGAGACAGCGTCAATGTTCATTTTGTTTTCCAAGTCAAAGATGCACTGAGGTTTTACTGCTGTTTCCACCTGTGATTAGGAAGATGGCAAGGTGCTCTGTTTTTTTAAACACTGGCTGCAGAGGTGTGAAAGCCACGTGTATACAGTAAACATTTCTTATGGAGTGTCCAGTGTTGCTGTGGTCCTCCCTTACTTGAATTTGACTGATGAACTGCTTGATGATCACGGTTATGTCCCTAACACCCCTTCAATTGCATGCACTGAGCTGAAATTAACTACAGCCCAGATTAGGACAGAGTTCATTCAGTTCACATGGTGGCTTGCAGGATGGGAATTTAACACCAGCCACCAACCTAAGTACATTTTTGCTGTGGCTGGTAAGATTTTCTACACCATCAGCCACTCTCACAGGTAACCAACTGTAGTGTGGAGGTGTTAGCTAGTGATATAGTTAAAGTGGATGGGGAATGTTAGGATTTGCCAACCTATGGCCTGTAGAGAAAAAAAGCCACTAGGCAAGTTGTACATTTTTGCTGTGGCTGGTAAATTTGTTTATCCACACTGCCAGCTGGTCTGGCAGCTGTCCTAAACATCTAGTTAGCTGGTTAAATAGATAAAGTGGCTGGGCAATTTTGTGATTTACCAGTCACTGACTACAATAGGTAGGCTACAATGTTCTTTCTCTGATTACATGATGAGGAGTGTGTTTGAAATTAAAATCTTCTACACTGCTGACCCCCTAGGTGATTGAATACAATGATGGGATGCCCCAGCTATTGGCTATTGGGTGTCTGTCATGTGGAGCTAGGAACCTGGCTCATCAATATCTGCATCCATCTCAGTCAAACCAGGTCCTAAATCACTAAGGAGCCTTTGCCTAGCCTGGTGTGTCAGGGGCTTGTGTGATGAAGTGCCCTACTGTTAGGGCCTCCTGGACACACTAGCCAGGCATCTTTATACCATAGTGTCAGTTCAGTCAGTGAAATCAATAGATTAATAGTTCTTTACTCCTGCAGCTCAGTCTGAGCGTCAGATGATTTGCCACTGGTTTGATGTCAAGGGCAAGGCTTCAAAGATGCTGCCTTGCCCTCTGCTTCCCTTTCACATCATAAGGGGGAAAAGGTTTCCAGGTTATAGCAACTGACTGAGTCAGAAAAAAGGTTGACCGTGTTACAGTCCAATGCAATCTTCTCTCCAACAGTAGGCCGTTTGCATATTAAATGTGGCTGAGAGGAACTGTCATGAAGGTCTTGAACTTGGTAAGCAGAGATATTTTGCATCATAGATGGAAAATGGATAGATGGATACCAATATAACCTATATTACAGACATCCCAGCATGTATAATATAAGAAATTCAAACAAGAATAGACACAAGTGTCCATCAAGGGACTGGTTTTGGAAATTAGCTCCTGCTAGACACATATGGACAGAATATTGTGGCATTAGTGTTATCTGTGTCGATGCCTTGCAAATAATTCAATACAGTAAAGCATTTTTTTGGGGGGGGGGACAATGTACTCCACACTATATTTTTGATAAGCCACATTAAAATCTGCAGGCGTGCCTAGGAAGGTGTGCATTAGAGTGAGAGAGGAGAGAGAGAGAGAGAGAGAGAGAGAATGTTCTGCAGTTGAGGCAGTATCTATGACTGCCAGCCATAGCCTGAGGGAGAATGCAACCACTGATGCGTGTCCCCAATAACCCAGTACTTGGTTAAACATGCATGAGAGAGGAAAGGTGCAATTGATTATGGCTGGTGAGTAAAGATATTTGAGTAATGAATTTTGAATAAAAACATTTTAATATGTTGGCCACATCGCCTTTCACATTTGTTTTATGTCTGTCATGTTCACATTATTTTGTATTTCCATAGTATTTGCTATATCCATACAAAATAGGAAATTGAAACAGAGCTGAGGAGCACGGCTTGTCTTTCCTCCATGTTCTGCTATAATACATCCTGCCCAGGGATGTACATTAGTGAAGGATAAACTCATCAAAACTCAGCTGACTCACCTTTTAAAGGTAATATAAACCTGTATGATCTGTATTCCCAGCATACACCTTAATAAATAGCAACAGCCCCGTCAAAAAAGATGAATTCACACTATTTTGAGAATATGATTGGTTTGTAGTATTGGTTGTTGTTGGAAATATCTTTGCTGTCTGCGTCATAGTTTGCCTAACTTTTATTTTACCACTACATCACTGACCATGACAAAATGGTACTAATCTGACAATCAAGTGACTGTTAGGGTGGTGATACAGAAGGACATTTTTTGCACAATCTAAATGTTTAACACCTCCAATATCAGGCGTCAAAGTGAGAGACGGGGTCAAAGTTGATTCACATGCGATTAAAATGCAACAAACTTGAGGCAAATCTTGAGGCATTATTGACCTTCAGAGCCAAAAAGCTACCCTGTGTATTGCTGCCTTTAGTTATGTCACATATTAGTGTCCTAAATGCCTTTGTTTAACTCCCAGTGCTTACACTGTTACAGATCTTTCCATTGTGTTTTCTTATTTAATTGTTTTGTTCTTCCATGAAATTGAAAGATTATCATGGGCTTTTGTGTGCCAACAAATGTTATCCCCAATTGGAAAGGGGGCTATTTTTGGATCCCTCACTGTGAAAGTTGACACCATTTTTCCCTCTGCGCGTGCACGTACCCTATGCAGGAGGGATGCTTTTTTAATGTGTATTTTCAGATGAGTGGTGCTGTGCTACAATCTGTTTTGTAATTGGCCTCTATTGTACATATTACTTTCTTATCATCTTGTGGTCATCAAGGTCTTTAATGGATACAGTTTAATGACTCTATTTGTGCTTTATCCCTTCATCATTTGAATGATTACATTTTCTAATAATAGTGTACGGATGTACGGATGTCTTTGTCTGAAGGCATTTGAGGACTGAGCTTTAAGTATTTAATCAATGAGGAGAGAATCTTTGACTCGGTCTTTCTGCCTATGTGGCGAGCAGCCTGAGCAACATTAAGTGGGCATTTCCACATGGGGGCTGTCAGAGAATGGGGTAATGTGTTTTCCGGTAAACTCTAGCTTTCTCACTAGGGAGTCGCTCATGAATCTCCCCTCTAATGGGTCAGTCCACTGGCCAAGCCCTTGCAGGAAGGTCAGAGCTGTGCTACTGCCACACTTTGCAGAGGGCATATGTGCCAAGTGGAGCTTCGGCCCTCTTTCTAACAGGATCTGGTGCCAGTCCCCCTTGTGCTACATCACTGAGTATACGCCCCCCCCCCACCCCCATGCTCATTCCTGGCACAGCCTGGTCCACTCACCAACCAGGAAGATTACCATTCCCCTGACAGCATCCCCTTGGGGGACTTCACAGACCATTTAGTAGGGAGGCTGCCATAAGTTTGCTTCCTATAATAAGGTAATGCAGTCGTTAAATGCACACACATAGATGTGTTACTATAGCTACACTGCTTCTACGCTATATGTTTATAAATAGGACACATTGCTAAGAGACAGTTTGTGTATGCGTTTATGGAAGCAAAGGTCATATCTTGTTACCTTGGATGGATAAAGCCCGTCCAATCTTTGCTCAAAGCTAACTAGGTGCATATCACCAAACTTTTAAACCACTGCTATTGAGATGGAGTTATTCATTGTATGGGAAGCAGGTACAAACATTTCAGCGTCATTGGTGTATCTGGGCGTTGATGTCTGGTCCACCTGTCAGTCATAGTTCACCCATGGAAAAGGGAGTGCAAGAAAGCAGACTACACGTTGTATTTTTCCTTTGTGGAAACTAGCGCTGTCTGCATCTGCATCTTAGCCGTTTCATCATCTGTGTGTCTAAGAGAGATGTAAGGCTCGCCGAGTTGCCGTCCTGACTTGCCTGGCAGGCAGCTAACATATACCCGAGACATAAAAGAGCCCCCGCTGTGAGATACTGCAGACATAAACTCATGGCTTTATTTAGAGAGATAGATAGATTTAAATACAGGGGGGATGAAGAGAATGACGTGGAGTTGAGGGACAAAGAAAGAAAGAAAGAAAGAGAGAAATGGTGATAATATAAAGAGTAAACAGAAGCAGCAAGGCAACAAGGAGGTCAAGTGAGGTGAAAGAAAGGCAAGAAAAAAAATAGATAGATACATACATACTAGGGTTAGATCAGTATATCGGTTAGTTGATATATTGAGCTGATATTGGCGTTTGATTAAATACTGGATATCGGACAGTCATGTCATCCATGTCTGATGTGATAGAGGTTCCTCCCTGACCACAGCTACACTAAAGATGACGCTAAAATCTGCAGTGAAATTAGATTTTCTTTGCACTTTTTATTTATCGATTTATCGTTTTTTGTAAACAAATTCTTGATTTAAAGGTAGCACTGTATCCCTGCCGTTGAAGGGGTGTGGTGGGTCACCCTGCCTTAAAGAGCTGCTAACCCTAGAAGAATTTCATTAATATGAGGAATTTCCACTCTGCCAAGAATACAATTTTAAAGGTACTGAATATTGGCGCTAAATATTGGCATTGGCTTTCAAAAACCAGTATTGGTCAAACCCTACTACATACACACATATCTAGATATCTCCATAGATACCTCTATAGGTACAAAGATAGATAAAGTCAGTGCTCGCGAAGGAGCGATACATTTCATCTGGTTGTCAGAAGAAACACACACATTACTACGAGCCTATCATTGACACTGATTAAACCTTGGAAGCTGCTGATGTATGTGTGTATGTGTGTGTGTGTGTGTGTGTGTGTGTGTGTGTGTATGGGGGGTTTACCTCCTGCTAGCATGGCTAAATAGAGGATAAGTGGGTGGTGAGGTTTGTGTGTCTACTACAGAGGAATCCCTCCTCCCCAATCTCTCACTCCAGCTACCCGGGGGAGTGGTAGACTGCAGGGCTGGTGTTGGCTGATTGACTCTGATACATGTGCTGCATATTTCATGCCCTCCAGTCTGCCTGCGTGAGACAGAGAGAAAGAGAAAGAGACAGACAGATAGAGGGAAAGAGAGAGAGACAGTTGGACACACAGGGAGAAAGGGGACAAGTAAACCCAGAGAGGTTGCATCCTGTGTGTGTGTGTGTGTGTGTGTGTGTGTGTGTGTGTGTGTGTGTGTGTGTGTGTGTGTATGTGCGTCTCTTTATGAGTGT